>VMDO01022811.1:0-32428 GCA_007922755.1 Pedetes capensis | reverse complement strand
AAAAAAAAAAAAAAAAAAAAAAAAAAAAAAAAAAAAAAAAAAAAAAAAAAAAAAAAAAAAAAAAAAAAAAAAAAAAAAAAAAAAAAAAGAAAAGACCAAATTACATGTCAAAAGAGACAGTAGAACCTGCCCTTGAATGTAGAGCAGCTAAAGTAAAAGGAAGACATGATGAAGTTAAGGAACTAAACAGAAGATTTCAGAAGGCAGCTCGAGAAGACAAAAACAAATATTATAATGACATGTGCAAGGAGCTGGAGGCAGAAAACCAAAAGGGAAGAACATGCTCTGTGTTTCTCAAGGTTAAGGAAGTGAAGAAAAAATTCAAGCCTCGAGTGGCAGTAGTGAAAGATTCTACAGGGAAAATATTAAATGCTGCAGGAAACATCAAAAGAAGATGGGAAGAATACACAGAGTCATTATACAAGAAAGAATTGGTAGATGGCCAACCATTCCAAGAGGCTGCATTTGAAGAGGAACCAATGGTGTTGAAGGATGAAGTGGAAGCTGCCTTGAAAGAACTGGTGAAACACAATGCTGCAGGAATTGATGGGATACCAATAGAGATGTTTCAACAAACAGATGCGGCACTGGAGGTATTAACATGTTTATGCCAACACAGGAGGAAAACAGCTCCTTGGCCAACTGACTGGAAGAGATCCATATTTGTGCCTATTCCCCAAAAAGGGGATCCAACTAAATGTGCAAACTATTGGACAATATCATTAATATCACACAGTAGCAAATATCAAACACCAGCAAAATTCAGAAGCGACTGCAGCAGTATATAGACAGGGAATTACCGGAAAATCAAGTGGGATTCAGAAGAGGGCGGGGAACTAGGGACATCATTGCTGATGTCAGGTGGATATTAGCTGAAAGCAGAGAATATCAGAAAGGTGTCTATCTACGTTTTATTGACTATGCAAAGGCATTTGATTGTGTGGATCATAACAAATTATGGATAACACTTCGGAAAATGGGAATACCAGAACACCTAATTGTGCTCATGGGAAATCTGTACATGAACCAGGAGGCAGTTGTTCGAATAGAACAAGGAAACACTGAGTGGTTTAAAGTTGAGAAAGGTGTGTGCCAGGGCTGTATACTTTCACTCTGTCTCTTCAATTTATACGCTGAGCAAATAATCTGAGAAGCTGGACTTTATGAGGAAGAACGCAGCATCAAGATTGGAGGAAGACTCATTAACAACCTGCGTTATACAGACGACGCAACTCTGCTTCCTGAAAGTGAAGAGGATTTAAAACATTTACTGATGAAGATCAAAGATCATAGCCTTCAATATGGGTTCCGACTAAACATCAACAAAACAAAAATCCTTACGACTGGGTCAGCACGCAACTTCACAATAAATGGAGAAAAGATTGAGGTTGTCCAAGATTTTGCTTTGCTTGGCTCTATAATCAATACCCGTGGAAGCAGCAGTCAAGAAATCAAAAGACGTGTTGCTCTAGGAAAAGCTGTGGCAAAAGATCTCTTTAGAGTATTGAAAAGCAAAGATGTCACATTGAAGACGAAGGTGCGTCTGACTCATGCCATGGTATTTTCAGTGGCATCATATGGTTGTGAAAGCTGGACATTAAACAAGGGAGACAGAAAAAGAATTGATGCTTTTGAATTGTGGTGCTGGAGACGTCTATTGAATATAACATGGACTGCCAAAAGAACCAACAGATGTGTTCTAGAAGAAGTGCAACCAGAGTGCTTCTTGGAAGCAAGAATGGCCAGACTGTGTCTTACATATTTTGGACATATAGTCAGGAGAGAACAATCCCTGGAGAAGGACATCATGTTTGGGAGAGTGGCAGGTCAATGCAAAGGAGGAAAACCCTCCACCAGATGGATTGCCACAGTGTCTACAACAATGGCCTTAAACATAAATAAGATGGTTTGCCTGGCACAGAATTGGCAAGTGTTTCAATCTGCTGTACATAGGGTCGCTATGAGTCGGACTCGACTCGATGGCACCTAACAACAACAACACAACCATAATTCAAAAGCATCAATTCTTTTCCTGTCTCTCTTATTCAATATCCAGCTTTCACAAGCATATGATGCATGTGAATGGTATAGGTAAATCATATGGTAGTTCTATCTTTAAATTTTGGAGAACCTTTATACTGGTTTAAATAGTGACTTTATTAGTTTACATCCCCACCAACCATGTATGCTGATTCTTTTCTCTCTGCATTCTAACCAGTATTTGCTGATTTTGCTTTCTTGATGATAGTCATTCTGACTAGTGAGATGGAATCTCAATTTGATTTGCATTTCTCCGAGCTAAAAGTGTTGAACTTTTTTCCATGTATTTATTTGCCATATGTAATTCCTGTTTTGAGAACTGCCTGTTCAGTACTTTTGCCCATTCATTGCTTGGATTATTTGTTCTTTTAGTATTTAATTTTTTGAGTTCTTTATGTATTCTGGATATTAATCCCTGTTCAATGAATAGCTGACAAAGATTGTCTCCCAATTTGTAAGCTCTTAACTTTCATGTGTTGCCTTAGCTGTACAGGTACTTTGCAATTTGGTGCAATTCCATTTGTGAATTTTTGCTATTATTTCATGAGCTATTACAGTTCTATTGACAAAGTCATTGCCTACATCTTTATCTTGAAGTGTTTCCCTTATATTTTCCTCTCTCAGGTTCAAAGTTTCATGTCTCAAATTATGGTCTTTGATCCATTTTGATTTGATTTTGGTGCAAGGTAAGAGGCAGGGTTCTAGTTTCTATCTTCAACTTTCCCCATTTTACTTGATTGTATCTCTGTTCTACTTTTTCCTGTCAAAACCTTTGGGAGAAATTCTCAGTGCTTATCTTTCCAACTCCACAAAAATTCTTAGAAAATATATCTGTTTTCACTTCAAAATATATCCTGATTCTGAGCATTTAAAAAAAAACCTTAAATCTACCACCATCTTCAAATATAGCAGAAAGAATGATCTTTATTTACAAGTCAGGTCATGGGACTCCTCTTTTAAAAATTTTCCTCAAAGCAAAAGCTAAGTTTCTTACAGTGATTTGTATTATCCTATATAATCTATTCCTCATGCCCCCTTGCCACTGCTTCTCTGCTTTCATCTCCTATGTCCCTTCTCACTCCCAATGAGGGTCAGGTGAACTTATTGTTTTTTGAACATGCCAAGAATTTTCCTCACTAGATGTTTTGCCCTGCATCTATCTGTACGGCTAACCCCCTTAATTCATTGAAATCACCTTCCCTGCAAGGTCTACTCCAACTACCCTATTTAAAATTTTAATTAAATTACCCACCAAGATTCCCAATCTCCCCAACTTTGCTCTATTTTTTTTTGTTCACAGGATTTATTGCCTTTTAATATAAAGTACAATTAAGTTATTAATTATGCATTTTATTCATTGCCTCTCTTCCTTTGCTAGACTATAGTGTTTGCTAGGACAGTTAATTTTATCTTTTTTTGCTTTATTGACATATCTCAAGTGCCTAGAACAGTACCTGGCACTTTTTGCATGATACAATGTTTGCTGAGGTGTTAAATCATATCACTGAATCCCCAAGAGTAGTCCATGAAGTGAATATATTATCCCATGACTAGCTGAGTCATAGTGGAGCCTGAGGCTAAAAGAAAAATCAGTAATACTGATCTCATCTTTATTTAGAACTGCTTACCACAAATTTTCGTATCTATTTTGATTTTTAAAAGTTAATATATGTATCTTGATTACTGATTTGTTATCCTCTTAGTCCTGGTACTGGAATCACATAATTTCTATTTTATGGATGAGGAACCTGAAAACTAAAGAATTTAAACTTCTGGCTCAGGGTTATTCCATTAATAAGTCTAGGAACGCAGGACTGTGTAGTTCTAAAGTCTGTGTTCTTAACTACTATGCTACATTTTTTAGATTCTTGTCTATTTTTGAATTTTGTTTAATTTCTATCATGGCACTCAATACAGAGGCCCTTTGATCTATACACTTAAAAAGCATTTGTTAAATTGGCCTAAATTTTTATTTTGGATAATACTTTGTCATTCTCCTGAGGTTACTGTTCAGTATTTGATAGGTTTGTACTGATCATTCACATTTTTGATTAGTCACAAATATGTGTCCATAAAAATGCTTACTTTGAAATATAATGAGATCACTCATTCATATATGAAACTTTCCTGATGCCTGGAATTCTCAGGAAATATTTCTTTATGATTAATTTTTCACTGCCCTGGCAAATAATTGTCCTATTCTGACTTCTATTTTCCCAAAAATAGTGACCGGGCTTTGGACAATTGTTTCTAACTGGGCCACATCCTGCCTGGCTTTTATTTTCTTATCATATTTCCCACTTACATATTCAAATTCAGTGATATTTGACAAGACAACTTCGGGTCACTTGGCTAAGGGCTAAAGGGCCAAAGGGCCAGCCTCCTTCTACAGCAGGACTAGCTTGGCATTTGCCTTCACATGGATCCAGTTGCTTCAGTATAGCTGGTCAGTTCAGTACTAATACTGTATTCACATGGCCAATGCATTACATCATGGCTTTGGATAATGTGAGGCTTATTTCAGTTTTAAAATCTCAAAAATACCATTTGTCATAGTATTTAGTCACAAAATTTAGTACAGTTACAAAATTCACTCAGGCTACTCTCAGGTGGCGAATGATATAAACCTCTTTATTTTGCACATAGTATATCTACTTTTCTTTATAGACCCATATGTGTACATTAAATAAAACAAAAGTAAAACTTAACATTTTTTTTGAGATCTCTAAAGGTTTTTCATCACCACAAACTATAATTCTGTGTTCATTTCTCCTTCCCCCAGTCCCTGATAACTACCAGTTTACTCTTCATCTCTATGAATTTGACTCATGTATAAGTGTGGATATGAAATGACCCCAAAAGTTTGAGTGTTGAAGGTGTGGCCCCTAGTTGGTGGAGCTACTGGGAATTGGTGGAAGCATTATGATGTAGGGCTTAGTTAGAGGAAGTTAGACAATGAGTGGCATGCGCTCGAGGGGTGTAGGGGACCTGGGCCCCTTCCTCTTTTTCTTTGCTTCCCAGATGCCCAAAGTGAATAGCTTTTCTCCACCACTCCCTTCTGCCTCACCTCAGGCCCAGAAACAATAGAGCCAGCCAACCATGGACTAAAATCACTGAAACTATGAGACAAAATAAATATGTCCCCATTTAAGTTGATTTTCTCAGGTATTTAGTCACAGTGACAGGAAGCTAACTAAACTATACTAGGTGCTTTACATAAGTGGAATCATACAATGTTTGTCGTTTAGTTCTGGCTTAATAACAGCATTATTCATAGTGGCCACAAGGTGTCCACCAACAGATGAACAAATAAACACATATGGTGTACAAGCACAATAGAGTATCATTCAACCTCAAAAAGGGAAGAGTTCTCATCATACAGTAACATGGATGAAATTTGAACATAAAAGTCTCTTTTCTTAAGATCCTTCTCTTACCAAAGAGGTCAACAAACCAACTTTGAGGCTCAAAGTAGATCAATGACCTCATTGTCACTTACTCTTTCCTTTACTGGGACAAATGAAACTGAGTGGCTTAATCTCAGAGAGTGAATGAAATGAAAATGATTAGTTGAATAGTCATGAAATATGATTTCTGTGTCATGAGCTTATTTATTAGATAAACAGACTTTTTAAACTGATGCCAAAGAAAACCTGTTACCGAGGGCATTAGAAAGTACCGAGGGCATGCACCAAGAAGAGGCTTTTCTTATCACAGTTTTATTTAGGAATCTGGCCAATGGCTGAAGATTTTAGCATCTGGTTTGTTACTTCCATACCAATGCTGGGCATTTCACAATTTCTGTGGAGTCAAGATGGATAGCACTCTGGCCCTCAGTCCCTGAAACATTAGTAGTTTGGGTGAGAAGCTGTCCTTTGTGCCACGGTCATTTCCTCTGAGGATCATATCCTAGACTTTATTGTCACCAGAAGTGGCATTCTCAGAGGTTGTATTATACTTTTGCCACTTGTTCTTTCTGAATTCCCTGCTCCTCCTGCTCCATAATCCTTTGATCTCATCATTTATTCATCATATTGACTACATGGTCCCACTACTTTCCTCAACCCAAGTTCACTTCCATGGCCCAGCACTATTATTATTCTTCAAATACATATTTAAGTCCTTTGCTATCTCCATTGTACACTTCCACGGGAGTCCAGATTTTGTGAACTCCAACTTTTCACTGACTCTAGGCCTCCAGTGGAGCAGCTGAAACTGGCTAGAGAAAAAAATGTACCATAGTTTGGACTGGTCTTATTTTAAATTCATGACCACAGAGAGCTCTCAACAGTGCTTTCCAAATATCTGTTTTGTATCTCCTTCCCAAATCCCAAGTCTTCTTTTCTTACTCTCTGCTGATGCCCTCAGTTCTTGCTTCCATAATAAAATGGGAGGAATGGACTTGGAGCAGTATTTCTTCATGCTCTCACCTCCCACCTTTATTCTCTCGTGCCTCCTCTCCAGCTTCAGTGCTGGAGCTTGTCAGTGTTCATCTCTGGCCAGTCAGTCCACCCCTCTCCTCTGCTGAAGGACGCGCCTCCTCCAGTCTCCAGAAAGCTGGAGGAAAGGAAGAATTTCTCTTACTTTTCTGTCACCTAGATTACTCCCTTCAGGATATAATATCATATTGATTTTCCTCCCTCCACCTTTTCTTTAAGAAAAGAAATCCTTCAGTGCTATATATCACTTGAGCTGTGTCAATTTCTTCATCTTTCTTTTTTTAAGGCAATTTCCCCAAACAATGTGCTTATCTTCTGTCTCCCTTTCCTCACCTCTGTTTTCCTTTTAGCCTACTCTGATTAAGCTCTTAAGGGCCTCACTTTACTAAAATATGTCCTAAATAACCATGATCTTGACAAGTCCAATGGTCAGTTTTGATCTGCATGATCACTCCCTTTTTTCTTCTTGTACTTTTCCCTTCTCCTCTTGACTTATAGGATATCAGGCTCTTCTGATTTTTCTACTTCCTTACTAACATGTTCTTCTCACTCCGGCAACATTGAGCTGCCTTGGGATTCAGTCTTGGGCCTTTGTATTTCCACCTGCACCCTCACCCAGTCCCCCAACTTTTCTTATGGTTTTATAATATAAATCTCTGAACATGAATCTCTGAATTTACACATCTAAAACGTGAATTTGGATTATTCCCATCCTCAAACATCCAAACTTGTTTCTTCCTAGTCCATTCTCATGTTAGAAAGGTATCCTCATTCTTCCAAGGAGGCTACCTCTGGCTTCAATCCTGTGATCCTCCTGGCTCATCTTCCCCAGTCACTGGGATTACAGACATGCACCATGGTGCCTGACTACTTAATACTACTTTAAACTTCCCCTGCAATGTGCTTTATGTGCTGCTTTAATTCATTTACAGGGCAGATGGGGAAATCTTACAGTGAAGAAATGGCATATTTTTGCTCTAGACAATTTTTAAAAATATTTTCCTTCTAAAAATTTCTCCTATTTATTTGTCCCTTCTTTCTAGAAATCTTCTTAGTATTGTATTTGACTTCCTCAGACTCAGCATAAGCCTGCTAGAGCAGGAATCTCTGGAGTGTGAATTAGATACTGTAAGCTGTATCAGGGCTGGGATTTAGCTCAGTTGGTAGAGCACCGCTCTGCAGTCTCTGAGGTCCAGAGTTCGATTCCCAGCACCGCAAACATGGGAGAAGGATGTGACAACGCACTTCCAAGGCAATCCCGAAAATACTATGAGTTGGACACGACTCAACATCACCTAACAACAACAACAACAACAACAACAACAACAAGCTGTATCAAGTGGAGACAAAGGAGTTGGGCTTTAATGAACCTTTGACTAAGGGCTGCTCTAGAAGAATGTAAATTCCCAAGCACTTCCAGTTTTGTGTCAGCTGTTGAAGGTCCTGTAGCAGCCAGAGAGCTGCAAGGTGTAATTAAAAAAAAAAGTATACTTAATGTTTAAATAAAAAATTACATTAAAAGACACATTTCCATTAATATCCATCAAAATATTCCCCATTGACTTCAAACACACTTATCCCATCATTCTTGCTACTTTCTGAAATAGTTCTGAAGTTCTCTTTTGAGAGTTTCTTTAGTTGCACTGTTATGGTTGCTTCGGTGTCCTGAATCAACCAAAACATTTACCTTTTGTGGTTATTTTGACTTTGGGGAAGAGCCAGAAGTTGCACAGTGAATAAGGCAGATGAGGACATACCATATGTAATGTTTTAATTTGACAGAAACTGCCATACCAGAAGCAGCGTGTGAGAGAGAGCATTGTCATCATGGAGGATGAAACTAAAGACATTCATGAAAGGGGACTTCCAGAATTGCTTCAGAAAGTGGCAAGAACAGAGAGACAAGTGTGTTCAAAGCCAGGGGAAGTATTTGGAGGGGGATTAATGGCAATGTGTCTCTTACTGTCTTTTTAAAAAATATTAAATATTCGCTATATTTTTTGTTTACACTTTATATTCTCTAAGAGTCTCTGATACAAGTTATTAAAAGCAAAATGTCCACACATTTGAGGGGAGGGGCAATACAATCATCTAATTTGGGCAGAACACAAGTGACTGACGAAGGAGTGATGGGAATTATGGCTATAAAGCTAGAAAGCCCAAAGAATGAATCTGTGAAATTCTTACTGCCGAAATAAGAAAAAAATTGACTACCATTGGAGATGATTTATGTATTAAGCACATGTTAGTCTCCAAATGATGCTTTCCTTGTCTGAAAAGGACTTGAGAGTGCTACCCTAAAAGACATATCTAAAGTGTGAGGGCTAAAATAGAAAAATAAAATTTCAAAACCATATGTTGTTGTTGTTGTTAGGTGCCGTCGAGTCGGTATCCGACTCATAGCGACCCTCATAGGGTTTTCAATGGCTGACTGTTTCAGGATTGCCTTGGGAGTGGATTGTCAGGTCCTTCTCCCATTTTTGCAGTGCTGGGAATTGAACTCGGGGCCTCAGAGACTGCAGCGCAGTGCTCTACCCACTGAGCTAAATCCCAGCCCCCCAAAACCATATAACTACTAGGAAATATAAATTTGACAAATGTCTAGGTCCTTATAGTTATCGTATTTTTAAAAATAAATTTATATTTGAGTGTCATCCCAGTCATTGCAAAAGTAGTAGGGGAAGGAGAAGGGACAGAAGGGAGGGAACAGAAAAGGAAGAAGCCGTGGCCAGGTTTCCTAATTTTCATGTGGATCTGTATACAAAGGTAATAACCAACCAAACAAGATATTCTGTAGTCACTTTTTGTAAGAAACAGAAAGACTCACCACCTGATCAGTTCTCATTTTGATCCCTTGTATCATTAAAAGGAAATCATTGGGAAAGTTTTTCTTGGTAGAGGTTAAAGTAATACAGCTGAGAAATATAGCTTTCTGTCATCAGCATGAATAACAGTGAGGGTGATAAGTCCTACCCTTTCATAATAAGGCAGTTTAACTCAGTCACATGGAACATATTCAAAATGACACCAAGGTAATAGATTGACTCCAACTCCATGATTGTTCCATGTGACTATAGGATTTATTCCTGACTATAAGCACATTATTCTCAGCTCTTCTCAGACTAATTCTCTAAAACATACAATTCAAAGATCTCAAGTTTGTATTTCTTATTAGTATTTTATTTATACATGTTGATGGAGTATAGAGTAATAAGTCAGTAACTATCAAATCAGTATTGCTTACACTTCCATCTCCTTAAACTTTTTACAGAACTAAATAAACAAAAAACAATATATAGAAAAGGAGGAAAGAATTTGAATTATCTTCCTTTGTATATATTCCTAGAAGTGGTATAGCTGGATCACATAGAAGTTCTATTTTTAGTTTTCCAAGGTACCTCCTAATGGGAGAAGGATGTGGCAATCCACTCCCAAGACAATCCTGAAACAATCAGCCATTGAAAACCCTGTGAGGGTCACTATGAGTCGAATCTGACTTGATGGCACCTAACAACAATGACAAGGTACCTCCTAACCTGCAGCGGTACTTGTGTGGTGTCAGATCTCAGAAGCTAAGCAGGGTAGGGCCTGCTTAGTACTTGGATGGGAGACTGCTTGGGAACACCAGGTGCTATAGGCTTGGGAGAAGGATCCAGAATCTCACTCCCCTAAAACAACCAGCCATTGAAACCCCTATGAATAGCAGAGATGCATGACAATAGTGTTTTGTCTGTTGTATGCAGTCATTGCTATGCTTCAGACACTGACTCAATGGCACCTAACAACAACAAGGTACCTCCATACTGATATCCATAGTGGCTGAACTCTCATACAACTGCACCAGCAGTGTAAAAGTCTTCCTTTTTTTGTGCAGTTTCACTGACAGTTTTTGTTATTTGTTTTGTTAATCTTGGTCATTCTTACTGGAGTGAGATAGAATCTCAATTTATGAGATTTATAGAAGAATAAAAAGTCTGGTTATGACACAAAAGGAAATGTATTTGCTTGTATGCTGTTACCATTTTTGCTAGGAACCTATGTTATCTTTTATGTAGTGAAGGAATATACAGCTTTTTTTTCGGTACTTGGGCGCTGAACCCAGGACTTTGCTCATGCTAGGCAGGTGCTCCAGCACTGAACTGCCCTCCCAGCTTTCTTTTTTATATTTTTTAGTTTGAGACAGGTTTATACTAAATTGCGTAGGCTACTTCGGGCTTTGAACTTGTGATCCCCCTGGTTTAGCCTCTGAAGTTGCTGGGATTACAGGTGTACATGATGGTGCATTGCTCTATATCTCTTCTTAAGACAGTATTTTTATGTAGTATTTTTGCAACTCTGCATTACATTTTATTTCAGTGAGACATCCAAATGGTAACTGAAATTGTTAGAAACAATGAAACAAAACCAGGTTAAGAGTTTTCTTTCCTCAGAATCCCTTCTTAATCCCCATCTCTACTCATTGGCTTCCTTATCAAATATGCAAATCCAAGTGAACTTCATTCTGCTCATTCAGCACAAACTTATGTTATCCAACTTAAAGCCCACCCAGTGACTGTGTTATGTGTGTATAGCCTATGCTACAGATTTTTCTGTCTAGCTATCTATGGCAAAGTGAAAATCTGTAAACTAGGGCAACAACTACAGAGCCAGGGCAGAGCTGAAGTTGAGTACAAAGGTGATTATGGGGTAAATCCTTCTTCTTCCTTCTTCCTTCTTCTTCCAGGGAGATCAGCCTTTTTCTATTAAAGCTTTCAACTGATTGAGTGAGGCCCACCCACATTGTGGAGACTAATCTGCTCACTCAAAGTCTACTGATTCAAATGTTAATCTTATCTAAGAAAATACATACATAGAAGCACCTAGAACAATACTTGACAAAATATCTGGGTTCTGTGGCCCAGCTAAACTGACCTAAAATTACCTATTAAAAATGTACCTTATATCTGTGTCACAGGCTGGTTTCCTCCTAAAATTCATAATTTGAAGCTCGAAATCCTAGTCCCTCAGAATCCAACCACATTTGGAGATGAGAGATAAGGTATTTAAAGAGGTGATGAATTTAAAATGAGGTCTGTGGGATGGGCCCTAATATTTCACTGATGTTCTTATAAGAAGAAACTAAGATACTAGGCACACATGTGCATAGAGAATAGAATATAATGTGGCTTGGTGAGAAGATGGCTATCTGTAAGCCAAGGAGAGAGGCCTCAGAAGAAACCAAACCTATGGGCCATGCGCCATGGCACATATTTATAATCCCAGTGACTTGGGAGGCAGAGCAGGAGGATTATGAATTTAAGACCAGGGACTACCTCTGCAACTTAGTGAAATCCCGACTCAAAATTTTAAAAAAGAGGTGGGGGCTGGGGTGCAGATCAGTGGTAGAGCATTTGTCTAGCATATGCAAAGCCCTGGGTTCAACCACTCAGTAATGAAAAAAATTAGCAAATGAGGAAGGAAGGTAGGAAGAAAGGATGGAAAAAAGAAAGAAGCCAAGCTTGCCCACCCCTTGAACTTGAAGTTGTACCCTCCAGAACTGTGAGAAAATAAGTAGCTGTTAATGCATCCACTTATGTGTGATATTGGTTATGGCAGCTCTAGCAAACTAACATACTCTGCGAGCCTTATTTTTCTCAGTTCTTCAATGGGAAACATGAAACCTACAGTTTCAAGTTATTTAGATGATTAAAAATGTGGCATGTAAGACAAGTGGCTCAGTGCCTGGCATATTTTAAGAGGATCATTGTGCACATTAACCCTACATACATTACACTTGTAGAGATAACATTTTGTTTAAATAGAAATAAGATTCTTAATCATATAGAAATCTTAGTGCAGACTTTAGTGTGATAGGAGAGCCAATAGAAAGTGGTCAGTAAGATGCCAAAATAGGGTGAAGAAAAAATAAAACAGAATAATTTGACTGCGGGCTGGGATTTAGCTCAGTTGATAGAGCACTGTGCTGCAGTCTCTGAGGACCCAAGTTCAATTCCCAGCACCGCAAAAATGGGAGAAGGGCTTGGCAATCCATTCCCAAGGCAATCCTGAAACAGCCATTGAAAAGAAGGCATATTTCTGGAAAAGAGAAGGCATATTTCTGGAAAATACCATAGGAGGACATCATTTAGGACAGAGATAGGAGAAAGAGACTATGATCAGATCTCTGTCTTCATCTTTTCCTTTTGCTCATGGGCACATAGCAACAACTTTTCACTGTGTGGTTGCTATGAAATTTTGGAAAAGGCATATGGTAATGTACTCAATCCAAAAGAACTGTGATTCAGTTCTTTAATTTTTTAAAAGAATTGAAGTTAAATGATATCGTGCAGTTTTTATAGTGAAATGAGAATATTGAGAAGCTAGCCTGTACCTGTATATGTGAATTAGGTACCAAAGCTGTGGAAATACCGGGGGTGCCAAAATATATGCACATTTTAAGCAATGTTATCTATATTACTTTTCAAAGTTGAATTACGGTAGTAATGTACAGTGTGACATTCTGTTTTATATTCTACTATCACATCAGAACAATATAAGGCACTCTTTTTTTATTGGAAATTTTTAACATACACCTTAATGTGATTCATTCTGACATGCTTTTCATTGTGAAATTTCCATATATGCATTTTGCTGTATATTATACATATAGGTTCCCCCTAACCCTCTTGTGCGCTTCCTCCCCCCATCCCATGTTCCCATCAAGGACTTCTCTTCCATTTACTTGTCTTTTTATGGTAATTTTTAAAATATATCCTTGGGTTCCAGTTCTGTTTAAGATAAAAACTTTTTCTGTAGTGAACTTTCTTTTTACCTTGTCAGAACTATTACATGAATTTTTTGGACCACCTATAATAATACCATTCTTAGCTTTTTTCTTTTATTATGATATGACCTTTGTATAGGATTTTTTCCTTCTTATAATTTTGATTTAGCTCCCACATATGAGTGAGAACATGTGGTGTTTCTCTTTCTGAGCTTGTGTTAGTACACTTAAAATAATTTTTTCCAATTCCATCCATTTTGCTGCGAATGGCATCATTTCATTTTTTTTTGATTATTGAGTAGTATTTCATTGTATATATGTACCATAGATTTTTTTTTATTCATTCTTCTGCACTTTGGTTGATTCCATGTCCTTGCTGTTGGGAAAAGTGCTGCATTGAACATGGAGATGCAGGTGTCTCTGTGGTATGATGACACATCTCCCTTTGGGTAAATTCCCAATAGAATTATAGCTGGGTCATATGGTAGATCAACTTTTAGTTTTTTAAGATACCTCCATATTGATTTACACAGTGGTTGGACCAATTTACAGCTCTGCCAACAATGAAAGAGTGTTCCCTTTTCTCTGTAACCTCACCAGCATTTGTTGTTATTTGTTTCATTGATCTTGGCCATTCTTACTGGTGTAAGGTGAAATCTCAGAGTTGTTTTAACTTGCATTTCCCTAATGGCTAGGGATATTGAGCATTTTTTCATGTGTTTCATGGCTTTATGGAGCTCTTCATTTGAGAACTGTGTATTCAGTTCCTTTGCCCATTTGTGTATTGGGTTGTTTTCTTGGGATTTTTTTTTTAGTTCTTTATAAATTCTAGTAATTAGACCTTTGTCTGATGTATAGGATGCAAAAATTTTTTCCCATTCCGTGGGGGTTTCCTTGACTCTGTTGTTTCTTTTGCTATACAGAAGCTTTTTAATTTCAGGTAATCCCATTTATCTATTCTTGTTGCAATTTCTTGAGCAATTGGAGTCCAATTGAGGAAATACTATATGATGGAGTATATTGCCTATCTTGTCTTCTATAAGTTTTAAAGTTTCTGGTTTTATGTTGAGGTCTTTTATCCATTTTGAGTTAACTCTCATGCAAATTGAGAAATGCGGGTCAGTTTTCATTTTTCTGCATGTGGACGTCCATGTTTCCCAGCACCATTTGTTGAAAAGGCTATCCTTTTTCCAGTTTACTTGCTTTGCTCCTTTGTTGAACATAAGGTGGCTATAGGTGTGTTGAGGTATTTCTGAGTCTTCTATTCTCTTCCACATGTCTTCAGGCCTATTTTTGTGCCAGTACCAAGCTGTTTTTGCCACCACTGCCCTATAGTATAGCTTGATGTCAGGGATTGTGATGCCACCTGCATTAGTTTTGCAGCTTAAGAGTGTTTTGGCTATACGTTATCTTCTGTGGTTCCATATGAATTTTTGGATCATTTTTTCTATTTCTGTAAAGTCAATAAGTGGAATTTTTTTAGTGGGGATTGCATTAAATCTATAAATTGCTTTTGGTAGGATAGCCATTTTTACTATATTAATTATCACTATTCAGGAGCAGGGAAGGTCTTTCCATTTCAGTGTCCTCCGCTATTTCTTTCTTTAATGCTTTGAAATTTTCCTTGTAGAGATCTGAAGGGTCTTTGGTTCGACTGATTCCAAGATATTTAATTTTCTGGTGGGCTATTGTAAAAGGTATTTTTTCTGAAATTTCCTTCCCTTCCAGTTTGCAGTTGGCGTAAAGATATTCATGATAAAAATGCTGGAGAAGATAGGTATAACAGGCAAATAGCTTAATATCATAAAAGCCATCTTTGACAAACCTACAGCCAACATTATATTAAATGGAGAAAAACTGAAACCATTTCCTCTTAGATCCAGAATAAGGCATGGATATCCTCTCTCTCCTATTCTATTTAACATAGTAATTGAAGTCCTTTCCAGGGCAATAGACAAGAGAAAGAAATGAAAGGGATACAGATTGGCAATGAAGATGTCAAATTATCCTTATTTGCAGATGATATGATTTTATACCTGAAAGACCTCAAAACCTCAACCAGAAAACTTCTAGAACTAATCAACTCCTTCAGCAAAGTGGCAGGATATAAAATCAACACACAAAAAATCAATAGCTTTTCCATAAGGCATTCTTAAAACAGCAAAATTGAAAGTTTTTGTCCCAAGATGTGTATACATTTTTTGGGCATAGCCTGTTGTTATTTGTTGTTAGTTGTGACTATGTTAGCCAATAATCTCACTCCTGCACGATGCAGTTGTCATATTGGGATATATTTTCTTGAATCTTTGCTAATTACAGTAAAAATGAAGATAGCTACCATACTAACAACAGCAGCAAAAACAACAACAACAACAACAACAACAACGTTCCATTTGGTACATTTCTCTCCAAAGTTTACTTTAAGGAGAGGCAAGAGAAGAATTAACAATTTAGAAAGACATGCCAAGAGCTGGGAAGAATAGAAATGATAATGAGTGATGATTTGTAGAAATCATTTCTGAAATAAAAAATACACAGAAGGCACCAAAATATGTTCTAGACCCTATGCATTAAAATAGCAACTTGGAGAACTGCAGGTGGTAGTTTAACATTTTTCCTAGAGAAGAACATGATTCAGTTGAAGAAATGCGAAAGTCTCTGGGTCTTTTTAATTCAGTAAAAAGGAAGAGTATGTGATTCTAATATCCAATATGAGATTAGCCATCATGAGGGTAACCATGGATATCAAATGACATTCTCTTTAATTATATATATTCTATTCTTTTCAAGAATTTGCTTCACAAGACATATTTATAAGTTTAAATCAGTTATTGTAAAAATAATCCTCTATGGATTTCAGAATATTGACAAATCTTACTAGAACTTGACCTGAATTGAATGAATAATAAAACTATACAACCCAGAATACCCCAAAACAAAACAAAACCCTGTTTTTAATTTAAATGTGATAACCTTTAGTTAGTTGTTTGAGGTAGAGGTGCTTATAGAGTGGAATGAAATAATTCATGTAACTAGGCAGAAACCTTCCCCTTAGCCTCTGCTAAATTCTCTTCTGAAGAGCATCAATATATGTGTATATATTTTCCAGAATAATCTGTGAGTTTTATACTACTATGAAATTATGTCTGTGCTGAAATAGTTTCTGTAAAAGCTAGTTTTGTACTTGTACCATGAAAAACATTGATTATGAATTACAAAGAATCAACGATAAAACAAATGGTTGGACATATTTTGGTTGAGAAGAAAAGTGATATAAATCCTTAATGTGACACTCGATTTGTGAGCACAAAGCAAATAGAAGTAGGACCATACTTGGCATTTCTTCAACAAACGATGCTCAATATTTAATATCCTTATGATGAAAGCAATTCATCTTCTGGCTATTGATCTGTTAAAATTTTCTGTCTATATATGGTCCTCTAGAGTAAGATACTTCTTCACTTTAAACTGGCACTTAAAAAACTATTTGGTGAAGGTTTTTCTCTGGACAGGAGCAGGTCAGGTGATTAAATTCTCTCAGGTCAGTAAAGAAATTATGAAAAATGAAATCAATATTGTGAGTTTTTCATAAAGATAAGCTCACTCCAATATGCTCATTCCTTTTTATTCTAAAAGGATACCCTATCTACTTGTTGTTGGTGTTGTTGTTAGGTGCCGTCAAGTCAGTATCCAATTCATAGCAACCCTGTGTACAACAGGCGAAACACTATGTCAGTGCTTCTCTGCTGTTCATAGGGTTTTCAGTGGCAGATTGATTCTTGGGAATGGGTTGCCGGGTCCTTCTCCTATCTACATATGTGGTTTTAAATTTGCCTTTTATGAAATGATGGTGACAATAGGTGTCTGTTTAACATCTTTATCTGGCAAAAGGAGAGTTGATACCATATGTTGATCCCCAGTTAATAAAATTTCACTAATTAGTAAATTCCAGGATTTGTAAACACTAATCATCTATGGAGGCAATGAGTGTGAGAATATTGAAATAAATCTGTTACTAATTAAAGTAACTGTTGTCTCAACTGCCTTCCCTCACCTAGTCTTGTCACTCAGTCTTGTATCTTGGGACCCCAGACTCCCTCAAAAGTATCTAAAGGGTCAATACGTGTCACAAGTGAGATTGCCAGGATACTGTGACTGCCCATCCTTTACCAGTTGTTATACATTATAAATATTCAAATGCCTGGGAACCTTGGTGTCAGAAGAATGTTATTATCTCTTCCTATAACAAGGACAATATTGATTTAGGATGTTAGGCTATGCAATACTTTAAAAAATGCATTCCAGGCAATTTGGTAGCTCCAAGTTGATAAGTATAAGGACAGGGTTGTTTTTGTCTCCTCCTAGGAAGTACAAATAAAAGTCTCCATAAATAAAGACTTTATATTTCCTAAAGATTATATTTCCTAGGATGAATGGTTATATGATGAGAAAGTTTGGGTAAACTTTAAGAGCAAATAGCAGGGAAGAGAGATGGGCACCGTCCATCTCTTTCCTCTTTCTTAGAATTTTTCTTTCATTAAGAGAAGTATTATCTGTGAAACTAGAAGAGAAAATATACTGGTTAACAACAAAAAAAGAAAAAAAAAGAAAAAAAAGAAAACGAAAAGAAAAAAGAAAAAAAAAAAAACAAACTCTGTGGCTTTAAGAGTAAGGTTTGTGTTGTAGGTAGGTCAGGTTGGACTCATAAAACAGAACAAAGTCACTATGACATTGTGCCATGCCCAGCCTCATGTCAGTGCTTTTCTGCTATTCATAGGGCTTTGCATGTCTGAAAGTTTCAAGATTGAGCTTCTGGGTCCTTCTCCAAAGGCTATAGCACCTGGTATTCTGACACAGTCTCCATTTCAAATACTAACCAGGCCTGACCCTGCTTAGCTTCTGAGATCTGATGAAATTGGTCACCGGGGTGGTAAAGCTATAGACTCTTGCAGAGTTAAGCTACCAAAACACTTTAAAGAGGTGACTAACCCTCTTTGGTGTCTGAATCATCAAAATGTGTGATGCTCTTACATGAAATGACACTGTCATTTTAAATACAAACTTGTTCTACTCTTTGAAAAAAATAAAGCTAGTCATTTTGATTTTGCTTGATTTTTTGAAGGCCTGCTAATATTTATGCAGAAGAAATGCACTGAAAGTTCTGTTACAAGATACATAAGTAAAACATTTCAATGCCACACAAAGGTTTAAAAGCATTGAGAATATGATGATTGGATTATGATTTAAGGTTTCACATTAATTGTCTTTAGAAGGAGAGGGTTAATGGGCACATGGAAATGAATACAGAAAATTCAATTGTATACATTTGCTTTAATGTGGTGTTAATGGAAAGCCAAGGGCATAAATAGGGAAATCAAAGAAAGAAAAATTTTGGCAGGAGTTAGTATAAATCAATGAACCTTGACAATGTAAAGCTTTATCTCCCAGGATTGTTTTGACCTTTTTTCTTTGAGAATTTTTTTTGCTAATTTTTATATAATTCCAACTAGCTTCTTCTTATCTGGAGCCTGCAACAATGCCACTAGAATGGAGATTCAGAAAAAAAAAGTTATTTAATCCTACATGTTGTTGTTGTTAGGTGCCCTTGAGTCCCATGGGTCTGACTCATAGCTGCTCCCATAGGGTTTTCAATGGTTGAATTTTTCAGGATAGTTTTGGAAGTGGATTGCCTCGTCCTTTCATTTTTGCAGTGCTAGGGATTGCACCCAGGTTGTCAGAGTGCAGCATGATACTCTATCAACTGAGCTAAACCCTAGCCCACATTTGTTGTTGTTGTTAGGTGCCAAATTTGTCACATTCATGTCATAAACTTGGCAGATAAATGAGTTACTTATTTAGATATTTCCCTGTAGCCATAGCCCTGTGGCATCTGATCCTGTCAGATCTCAGAAGCTCAGCAGGGTCAGGCCTGGTTAATACTTGGATGGGAGACCACCTGGGAACACCAGGTGTTGTAGGCTTGGGAAAAGGACCCAGCAACCCACTCCCAAAAATCAGTCTGCCATTGAAAACCCTTTGAACAGCAGAGAAGCACTGACAATAGTGTTTTGCTTGTTGTGTGCAGGGTCGCTATGAGTTGGATACCGACAGGTCAGCACCTAACAACAAACAACATTTAGATCTTTGTCTGCTTTTTTAACTTCATATATTAGGAAATTTATACAATATGCTCATATAATAGTAGAATGAATATAGTATAGTGAACATCTATTTATGTAGCCTCAATTATGATCAACTTTTTCACCAACTTCTTGGTTCTTCTCCTTTCCCAGACTAACTACAGAAAATCCCAGATATGATATTAATACATATTGATTGTTATTAATATTGCAGTATAATCTCTACATAACAAATATTCTTTTAAAATATACCTTCAAGCCAGGTACTGTTGTGCATGGCTGTCATCCCAGAGACTTGGGACGAGAAGGCAGGAAGATCTCAAGTTCCAGGCCAGAGACAGCCTGTGTAATTTAGTGAGACCCTATCTCAAGACAAAAAGTGAAAAGGGGGCTGGGGATGAATCTCAGTGGCAGAATGCTTACATGGCATATCTGAGGCCCTGGGTTCATCCTTCAAGTACTTAAAAATACGTAGATATAGATAGACAGATATATGTTGTTAGGTGCCATTGAGTCTTATCTGACTCAGTGACCCTCATAGGGTTTTGAATGGCTGATTGTTTCGGGACTGTATTGGGAGTGGACTGCCACAATTCTTCTCCTTCACACACACACACACACACACACACACACACACACACACACACACAATTTTATATAGAAAGTACGTTGTTAGGTACCATCAAGTCAGGTCTGGCTCATACCAACCCTCACTGGGTTTTCAATGGCTGTTCTGGAAGTGAGTTTCCCTGTCCTTTTCCCATTTTTGTATTGCTAAGGATCAAACCAAGGGCCCCAGAGAGCACAGAATAACACACTACCAACTGAACTAAACCCAGCCCACATAAAGTATGTGTGTGTGTGTGTGTGTGTGTATTATCATACCAAAAAATGTTATCTTCGACTCTGTTATCATACCTCCCCCCCCAAATTTTAGCACATTTTATTACATTGCTTTGATGGTTAATTTATGTGTCAGCTTGGCTGGGCTAACCATAGTGCCCAGATATTTGTATGACATTACACTGGATGTTTCTGTGACAGTGTTTTTTGGATGAAATTAATATTTGCAACAGTAGACTTTGAGAAATGCCAATTGTCCTCCATAATGTGGGTGGGCCTCATCCAATCTACCAAAGGCCTGAGTAGGAATTCTGTGAGCGGACAAAATTGAATTGGAACTACCATCAGGTCTTTGCTGGGTCCCCCATTTGCTGGCCTGGGCTGTAGATTTTGTACTTACTAGCTGCCATAGTTATGTGAATTGATCCTTTATAATAAATCTCTCTCTCTCTGTGTACATAAACATAATTTTGTTTCTGTTTCTCTGAATGTTTTCTAGACAAAATCTATGTTAATTCAACAGATTTTTCTAAGTGTCTGCTATGTCCCAGGCAGTCCTTTATGCTTGGAAGAGATAAAATACACAGTTAAATTATTGCCCTCATTGATCGTAAATTTTGCTGTTTTCAACAATCACTTACTTTAAATGTTTTGTTTCAGTCAGTCCTTTACTATTTACACTAGTATTATTCAATATTTTGGTTCCTCACATTACACATATAATTATTGTTTTTCACAATAAATATTTTATATTTATACTGTTACGTTGAGCCCAGGGCCTTATGCTTACTGGGCAAGTGCTTTACCAATGAGCTGCACCTTAAGCCTCCTTTTTATATTTTTATTTTGAGACAGAGTCTAAGTTGTTCAGGCTGCCTTTGGCCCGGAACTGTGATCCTACTGTCTCAGCCTCTCAAGTGGCTAGGATTACAGATGTGCACCCCTGGGCCTAGCAATAAGTATATTTTGACTGACTCTATTTACTTCTGTTTCCACTGCAAATAAGACTACACTTCACGAACTGTTTGCCTTTTCTTGGAAGTACAATTTCTATGAGTTCCTATGAGTTCTATGATTTGTTGGTAGTAAATTTTTCACCTTCATTTCATTTAAATATGTTCTTGCATTGCCTTCATTTTCTAAAGTTTTTCTGTGTGTATAACTTTTAGAGTTTTTTCTTTCAATACATTTAGTCTATCTTTCTACTGCCTTTACCTGTTAAAAATGGTCCACTGTTTTTCTTTATTCTGGCTTTTAAGACTTTATCTTTCACTTTGGTGTTGAAATTTTTGTTTTGTTTTGTTTGTTAGGTGCTGTCAAGTCAGGTGCAACTCGTAGAGACTTTATGTATAACAGAACAAACCCCTGCCCACAGGACACTGTGCCATGCTCAGCATGATATCAGTGCTTCTATGCTGTTCATAGGGTTTTCAATGGCTGATTGTTTTGGGGATTGTTTTGGAAGTGGCTTGCCAGGTCCTTCTCGCATTTTTGTGGTGCTGGGGATCAAACACAAGGCCTCAGAAAGTGCATTGCTACACTGCACCAATGAGCTAAATCCCAGCCATGGTGTTGACTATATTTAGAATTCCTTATGCCACCACTTAGATCCAATTTGTTCATCATGAATCTCATGTCTTTCCTTAGTCAGGACAATTATGAGCTTTATCATTTGGAATATTGCCTCTCTCTCTTCCTTTTGCAATTCTGTTTAGATCTACCTTATACCTCTTCGCTTATCTTTTCTATCCCTTAAGGCATCATTCACATGTTCCATCTCTTTATCTCTCTATGCTGCTTTTAGGAGACTTTTAATTTTTGCCAAATAATACAGATTGTACATTATAATAAAATGGTGGATTTATGGTTACAATTTTTTAGGTGAAATATTCTTTTCCTTACCTGGTTCCAAGTATGCATGCTGTTCTTTTCTGTGGGGTGAGTTTATTTCTACCTTTCCAATTTATATTATCTCTATCTATTTTCATATCTATTTCTAGTATCTGTCTTACACATATGCAGGGAATATCCTGGTAGACTTCCTAACATGGCTAGGCTCTAGCTTTGGTCTCCTGTCCACATGTCCAAGAATGGTTTCACACTAAGACCTCATTGTCAAACCATAGTGAATCACCATGTATTATCAGATATTCATTTTACACTGGAAACTATTGCATTGAAGAATGCAAAAACCAAGTGACAAATTTATAAGTGAGGGAATGCCTTAACTCTACTATATGAATGAATTACATAAATTATAAAACTGAAATTATGAAATTTAGATAGTATGAAAGAAAACATATAAATAACCAACTAAGTTTTCTAGTGGATGATGTTGAAGGACCATTTGGTTATGAATGCCTTGCTTTAGACAAGGGAAACTCCAAAACAATATTTAAACAAGGGAATGTCAAAATTAAATCAGTGTTTTGGAGAGATCATCAGTGTGACAAGTAGGAGGTTGACATCTTTAGCTGATAATTAGGATTACAATGAAAGTTTTAATAAAAATTTGATACTCTGAAGATCTAATTTAATAGATATGGACCTGGAGCTCAGTATTATTTTTTAAAGTATCCTGTGTGTCAAGCTAATGTTTAGAATAAATGAGTGTAGGCAATTTAAATGGAGAGAAAGATATAAATTTAGGAGATAATTATAAGTAAGTATTGTATGACCTGATGGCCAGTTGAACATGAGATAATGAGAAATAAAAAAAAACTAAGAATTCTATCTGAGAAGACTGAGAAAACACATAAACCAACACTTGTGTTGTGATGTGTTGGGCTAAGTAGTGACAATTTAATTTTCATAATTGTGGCATATCCATTTATATTATCTATTTATGAAACTCATTTTCCTTTCTTTCTGTGTACAGAGCTGGACTATATTTCCCAGTTTATTTTGCAATTAGGCCATGTGTGTGATTATTTATCTACTTATTTATTTATGCAAAGATATGTGGGCTGAAAGTTTGGTTTATACAAACAAGAACTCCTAGGAAAAGATTCCCCTTTCTCTTTTTAGTTTTTTGTCTGCCAATTGAGGCTCATGCCCAGGAGGTGCTCCTTCTTCTTTGAGTCTGTATGTTCCTTCTTCCCTGAGTCCCTGAATGCATCTATACAGAGGAGCTGAAATCACAATTTCTTTTTCCCCTGCCATTGAATTTGAAGTGAGTGAGGGATCCATTTTTGGATCCACTGAGATTTCTGGGTTTATCTGTTATAGCAGCTAGTGTTAGGTACATAATTCTAAAAGTACTATTATTAGCCTTATTTCAAAGATAAATACAGCAGGAAAAGTAGGTTTTTGTGGAAAATTTTCTGGCTGCCTATATTCCATTCAGGTAGAAGAGCTTGATATAGGTCAGAAGCTCAGGATAAGGGTCTAGGTGATAAATGCATTTGTGAATCATCAGCTTACAGGTGATTGTGAAAACTAGAGGAGGGAAAGTAATCCTTTAGAGAAACAAAGCAGAGAATAAAGGAAGAGGACTCATGATAGAATTTTGGTACCAACCATATTGAAAAAGAAGATTCAGGGTGGAAGACCAAGAATGTCAGAGAGGTTAGGAAAAAATAGGACAGAGAACTTTCAAGACAATCAAGGAAAAAGATACTTTTAAAATAGAAAGCTTGTCAGTAGTGCCCAACATGACAGCATTAAGGGAGCTAAAGACCAAAGAAAAGGCCATTTATCCAATTAGCTGGTGAATTCTGACCTTTAAGAAAGTCCTTTCAGAAGGCTGGTATGTTTGGAAGTTAGACTGAAATGGTTTGACAAGTGATTGAGAAGTGAAAATTTGTGGGTAGTACATGTAGAGTCCATTTTAGGGTATTTGGACATAAAGAAAAACTGTCACAAAAAAATAAGCATTTTGATTCCTGGTCAAAAGCTGGTTAGCTGGTCAAAAAATATATTCCTGGATCAGTGGGTCAAAAAATATAATTTGGGATAATAGGGAATGAGTCAGATTATTTACTTGCCTTTGAGAAATTTCTAGGTTTATGAGGAAAGAAATGGATCATAATTAATTATTGACCTTAATAATATGTATGTATCTATATGCATTGTTGTTAGGCACTATCCAGTTGGTGTCTGACTCATAGTGACCCTACACACAATAGGCAAAACACTATTGTTAGTGCTTCTCTGCTATTCGTAGAGTTTTTAATGGCTGGTTGTTTTTTGGGAGTGGGTTGCTGGGACCTTCTCTCAAGCCCAGAGCATATGGTGTTCCTAGGAGTTCCCCCAATCTAAGTACTAACCAGGTCCGACCATGCTTAGCTTCTGAAAAACGAGATCAAAAGGCCATAGTGGTACGGCTGCAGACATCTACATATATACACATATATAACTTATCAGTGAATATAAATGTTGCCATTTTGAAAAATTTAGCACTGTATAATGTAGGATGATGGTTTAAAATTATTTTGTAAAGTTGGAACAGTAAGCTGAAATAAAGTAACATTATAAAAATCATGTTTAGGAATGCAGAGAGAGACTGAGACAGGAGAGCACGTGACAGTGTGTGAGAGCACACAGTGTTGTCAGAAAATGGTGAATAACTAAATACATTTCAGAAGAACAGGAAAGAAATTAACTTGGAGATGAACCAGACCTGTTGATGAGTTGCTAATGTAGTACTGGTATTATATAAATAGTATTGATATTTAAAGAACAAGGAGGGAAGTCCAGGCTTCCTTTGGTATTTAACTTTTCAGGTAGGGTCATAGTATTCATATTGAAGTCTCACAAATTAAGAATACTGCTTAAGAGCTGACAAGACCCTTGAGGATGAAAATACCTGAGGAAATGCTCAAATGGAAAATTGAATGGGAATGTAGATATTTAGCATAAAAATAGAGTTTTGAAATGTGACTTCAACTTTTCTAGAATTTTGCCATTAAAAATGGTTGAAAATAGGCAAAAGCAGCCTCTCCCACAAAAGTACTCTATTGAGAGTGGGACAAGATACAAGGGAAATATTAGAGGCACCTATGTGATAACATGGTGTCTGTATGCCAGATGGGATCAATATGGGATGCAACACCAGGAAAGCCATCATAAGACTGGGAGAGAGTCGTGCATGTCAAGAGGTAGAGATAGGCTGAGTTGCCACAGGGAGTCAGGGGAGGACAAAGCATAGGCAAAAGATAGGCAGACACATTAGACCCAGAAGGATGGAGCATCCCCAGGTCAGGTAGATGGGACTCTATTTTTCAGGACAGGGTATATTAGCACACAAACTAAATAGTAATGGTCAGAAGACTGGGTAAGGATATTGAACTACTCAGGTGAAAGGTGTTTGGGCCAGAGGAGGATTTTCCTTGAGCTAAATGAAGCTGAACTTTCAGAGCATCTTACCAAGCTCTGCACAGGTGGGTGGTGGTACAGGGGGCAATATTTTCCTGTGATTTCATGTTATTATAAAGTTTGTAAGAGTAAAATGGTTTTAGATTATTATTTTCTTTTGTAAAAAATATCATCTCTTTCTAAGCATCACTAAATTTGCCTTGGCACTGGGTTTAAGACACAAATATCAGGAAAAATGGTTGTCTTTTTGTCTCAGACTAGAGTCCTCTATGTTTCCTTTACCAACCAAAGAGTTAGACATTAAATTTAGCCAGAGACTTTAAAGTGATTGGGGAGAGCAGCAGCTTGGATGTGAAGGACAGTTCTGTAAAAAAGGGAGAAGGTGTCAATCCTTGGAAGATAGTTACTTGGTTGCATAAGGAAGAAAAAAAATAGGGTGGCAGATATGATAGGATATAATGCAGTGGAGTCTTTCTGTGTGAATGTCTGTTGGGATCTTTGTTGTCATCAATGGTTCAGAAATTGATGCTCTTTATGTAGGATTTGGAGAATAATTTTGGAACTTAATAAAAATTTATACATACGGCATAATTTGCTTCTATGACATATTCCAGGTAATAGCTGCTATTTGTTTATGGTAATGTCTTTACATTAGAGTTCTTTTTACCATGAGAATATACAATCTGCTTACCAATGAAACCATTGGCTTTATGAGACCATTTAAAATAAATGAAGAATGGTGAAAAATAGGGGCTGCCTATTCCTTCCTGTTTCCTTGCATTGCAATAAGAAAGTTTTGTGAACTGGAACTGGCTGGGTTTACATCCTACTAAAATGGAGAGTGCTGGAGCAGGCACACATATAAGAAAAATAAATATAAAAGATCATAAAACACAGAGGAGAGTCCAGAGAAGAATGCTCTAGTTTATGCTCTGAGTTGGTAGCTAAGATGTGGCAGTTTGGGCACTGCTTTGAAAATCCTTGTTTGTTGTAGAAATTCATCTTTTCTACTAGTTGCAAGGTCCCAGAAAAATTTCTCAACCACTTTTGGTTTGCTTTCTTATTTCTGAAATTGGATAGCTAATTCCTTTTATTCCACTTTTTCTGAGCACTCTTGTGCATTCAAACTGTGAATCACATCTACATTGTATTTCTCATGATGGCCAATGAGTACTATGGGGCTTTATTGGGACAGGGCATGGAGTAGATAAAACTCGTGACAGTTCCATGATAGTAGGTACATTCACTGGCTAAAATACAACATCAAAATTTAAAATTTACATTTCAAATAGAAACTATAATCTACACCTGTGAGAAAGAACATGGGATACTAAACCCAGTCAAGACCATAGAGTATGGTATAAGACTTGAAATGTTTATTACTAACGGTTAGCTTGGGGAAGTTGTTTTACATTCTTGAGACTTTGTTCTTCAGTCATGTTCTTAGGTTCCATTGAATGGGATCTGACTCATAGCAACCCTATATATAACAGAACAAAACATTCCCCAAGACTGTGTCATGCCTGGGACTACATCAGTGCTTCTCTGCTATTCATTGGGTGTTCTTTTTTTCATGCTTTGCAAGTACTGGACTATTGAGCTGTATTCCTGGCCCCTTTTTTTTTTTTTACTTTTTATTTTGAGACAGGGTCTCACTAAATTATGCAGACTGCCTCTGGTCTAGAACTTGCTATCCTCCTGCCTCTGCCTCCCAAGTATCTGGGATTATAGACATGAGCCACCATGCCTGGCATTCATAGGGTTTTCAATGGAGATTGTTTCAGGATTCTTTTGGGAGGGGTTTGCCAGTTCCTTCTCTCATTTTTGTAGTTCTGGGGTTCGAACCCAGGGCCTCAGAGGGTACAGAGCAGCACTCTTCAAACTGAGCTAAATCTCAGTGGATATTAAAATGGTCAATCATAGTACCTTTTTTATGAGGTAGTTGTGAGCATTTAAAGAGGGAGTTCTTTTGATGTAGGAAGTATTGGCTTATGTTAGCATGTGATATGAGGGCTTTTAAATTTCTAAAATACAAAGCACAGCTTTTCACACTGGTACAATTGCAGTTAGGTGGAGGTGGCTGGAGGGGTCCTAGATGTCACAGATAAATTTAAAAAATTTTCAATGTGTTAATTTTATTGGTACTCAGTACATTTTTATGATTTTACAAAAAATATAAAAAACCCTTTTGATTAAAAAATCAATTTATTATTTTCATCATACATATTTCTGGGCTGTGATGTGATACTTTGATACCTGCAATGTGTTGTGATCAAATTAGGGTAGTTAGCATTTTCTTCTCCTTAAACATTTAAAATGTTTTTATTAACACTTAATAATTGTACATATTTATGATGTACAAGGGCTGGGATTTAGCTCAGTTGGTAGAGCACTGCGCTGCAGTCTCTGAGGTCCCGAGTTCAATTCCCAGCAGCACAAAAATGGGAGAAGGGCCTGGCAACCCACTCCCAAGGCAATCCTGAAATAGTCAGCCATTGAAAACCATATGAGGGTCACTATGAGTCGGATACTGACTCGATGGCACCTAACAATAACAACATAATGTACATGTTTGTTCAATATATGTCTGAAATGTGTCCTGATCAAATCAGGCTAATATTAGCATTAGCATTTTTTATCATTGCTTCATAAGCCTGTGAGCTGCTCTCTTCTAGCTAGTCATAAAATATATAATAGGATATTATGAGCTGCAGTCACTCCACTGTGCTATGAACATAGAACTTATTCCTTCTATTTAGCCGTGTTCTGGTAGCTCTTATTCAACTTTCCCCTGGCCTCTCCCCCTTCCTGGCCTCTGGTAATCATTATTCTACATTCAGATTGAGTTTTTTAGGTAAAGAGAAGGCTTCAAAGATATATGCTGTCCTTGGAAGAACCTGAGAATGTATGTCTGTTAATTTCTGCAGCCTGGCTTCCTCAGTGGCAAGAATTCCTGGTGAGACGATTTAGCCATTGTTGGAAGATGGAGAGAAGATTTAGCCATTGTTGGAAGATGGAGATATAAAGGTACCTCCTGTTTTACCACCAATTGGGGTAGATTAAAAATCAAGAGGATTATATAAATTGGTACAAATCCTAAAGTGATTCTCTGGATTTGGGGAGAATCTTGACATGTTTTAATGTAGCACTTTAACTGAGATGTGTTTCCAGCATCTTGCTGTTTTAAATAACTGAAAAGACTGTCATTTTGGATTGCTTCTGAAAAAGGCAAACAACGATGTTTTCAGAAACACTGCATAATATGCCTTGCCTTTTTATTTTGGTAAATATCTCTATTTATTTATTTATTTATTTATTTATTTATTTATTTATTTACTGTGACTCAAAGAATTTGGCAAATTTTCCATTCCACAGCACATAATTCTGGGAGAATATACTTTGTATATCTTGTACCATTTTGATAGACTTGCCAAAACCTAAATATATATTTCCTTATTAACATTTGCATGTTATATTAAAATAACTACTGGATTTGATTAAAACATAGGCATATGGCAAAACAGATACATACAAACACAGAGCATATTTTATGTCATATTTTACATGTGTAGCTTCTGTAGTGTAAACTTTGTATTTAACTGTTTATTCTTTTGAGAGTAAATTAGGGGTCCTAAGTCTGGAGGTTGGGGGAGGCATTGTGATTCTTATTTCTCTAGTACTGCACATTCTTTTCTCTTATTTGGGAAGACCTTTTTATTTTCTGGGCTAACTCATTTTGGATATTTCTTGCTCCGTCAAGCCTCTCAGATCATCCACCCACCAGATTCCAGTTTACATTCATCTGTGCAACATTCTGCACTCCCTAAAAATCAGAGCAGTTATTTTTCTACATAACTGTAGTTCCCATGATTTGATCTTCTTTTTTTCAGATTCCACAGCTTTGTCATCTTATAGGTTCAGGAATAGAGATGTAATAAATTATCAGTAACAATTAATTGAAATTGATTCAAGGAAATATGTTAGACACTAGTAGCTTGTGAAATTAAGATGAGATGTTCAGAGAAGCTTCATCACAGTGGTCAATATGTTGTCTCACAGAAGTACCACTGAAACAAAAACAGGAACTCAGAAGGTAGAAGCACGTAGAGTTGTAACAGAGAGTATCTAACTATGTAAGGAGAGTATTGATCTCTGAGAATATGGGCAAGGCAACTTGGTGATGAATTCAGTCAACTTTCATCTACCTTCAAGCTGAGAGTCTACAATATGACAAGTACTTACATATTTATTACTCAAGTCATTTGTTTATCAAGTAATTTATTAATCAAATAATCCATGAGCCCTGAAAACTATGAATCCATAATAGGACAAGTAATTACATATTCATGAATCAAGTAATTTATGCCCAGCTTTGTGGTAGTTGCTCAGAGAAGAATGCAGGTGTAGAAGAATTGTAGGACCTGTTTTCTGATATGAAACAGTTTACTTTTTGTGCAAAACAAGCAGAGCTAAGACACATAGAATCATAGGAGATGGTATAAACCAATAGAACAAGATAGGGAGTGGACTGTATCTTTTTGTTGGGAAGTGATCAGTACCCAAAATTGAGGGTAGTAGGTGGTGAGTATGCTTATGTTCTGCCTGCAGCCTTAGCACTATGGCGTCTGATCCTGTCAGATCTCTGAAGCTAAGCAGGGTGGAGCCTGGTTAGTACTTAGATGGGAGACTGCCTGGGAACACCAGATACTGTAGGTTTTGGAGAAGGACCCAGCAACCCAGTCCCCAAAATCAATCCACCATTGAAAACCCTATGAATAGCAGAGAAGCACTGACAATAGTGTTTTGCCTGCTGTACATAGGGTTCCTATGAGCAGACTCTGACTCAATGGCACCTAACAACAACAACATGCTCATTTTCTAAAAGAAAGCTCCTATCAAGTTCCATAAGATTTAAAAAGATATGGCCATAGTGGACAATCAGCTTTCTAATCACTATTCATACTTGTGGCCATAGAAAAGATTGAGAGAAGATTGTTTGCAGAAAACCCATAGGATTGGAGAGGTTTGTGACATTTTGTCCAGTGGACAGTATGAACTTGGGGGAGAGAAACACTAATGTCAGAAAGAAGAAAGAAAATTCCTCTGGAAGATTAGAGGATGTTTTCCAGAAGTGGAATAGTGTATATACATTCTCTAATATTTTTGAAATAGTAAACTGCGATAAGAACATTTCATACACTAGAACTGGCTAGGTTTATACCATACTGAAGTGGAAAGTTCTGGAAAGGGTCACAGGAGAGAAATGATAGATGAGAAAGGCTATGAAAACTAGGCTAATATCTTGAGAAGGGAAAATGACAAACTTCTCTGGAGAACTTGACATTACCTTATTTATTTATGGGGTGAGCAAAAAATGTTGGACTCTGTCCTGAAGGTGTCTGTAGTCAGAACTGGCTGGAGCTTCCCCTTTTTAAAGGAATAAGGGAAGATGCTCCTCCAGCCAGAAAGCTATACTTACAAAATTCAGTGGACAAGAGTGGGTTTCTGTAGGAGGAGTGGATGCTAGGGATAGTGGCTATATTAGATCCTGCTCAAGGAGCTGTCTACAGGGAGGGAGCCAAGCAGACAAAGGGTACATGGAAATTACTGTTGCAGGCTGTAGCTGATTGGCTCCCAACAAACATCAGGCAGAGAGCACATAAGAAATGTCCAGGTTCCCAGAGAAATAGCTCGAAAGAACCCAGGAAAAGGAGAAAGAGAAAACTGGCATTGCTTGTTTGTACCTCAAAGGTTTCTAAATTACAAAAGCATTCATCAAGGAAGATGTTGACTGAATCTTCTTCTTGCTCCCCACTACCCTTAGAATAGCAGAATGAACGAGTTAGACATGGGACAAGGAGAGAAAAAGAAGAAAATCTTTCATGTTTAAAGATGACCTGGAAAGCTATAGAATTTACAGAAGGTTTTGCCTAAGAACAGAGAAGGGAAAGCCAGAAGAGAGTGTTAGAAATCACTGGAGGGATTTATATCCTATTGAATTGAGCTCACTCAACAAACTGCTTCCGCACCTTTAATTAAATTCTGAGTAGTGTTTGAATGATGTAAGTGCCATAGATGAAATTCACCATGGATATATGGCAGGGAGGACATCAGAAAAAGGTTGCAACTTCTTGCAGCTCTTGAAGTGAGGGCTGAGAGGAACAAGTACAGCAGTTTATTATTCACACTTCTTATGTATAAATATTCTTTCTCTTATTTCTTATGCAAATAATAGATTATACTGTCTTAGTCCTGCTTTTTCATTAACAACATATCTTTATTTCACATCAGTGTTTAAAGAATCTTTATTGTTCTTTTTTATGACTATATCTTATTCCATTGTAGGACTGTGTTGAATTTATCTGATTGATAAGCTTTGATGGATGCTTAGGCTATTTCTAATCTTTTGCTATCATTAACCATTCTAGAAAGAATAGCCCATGCAAATGTAAGTGCAGGAAACATTCTTTGACATGGCATTACTGTATTTAAAATAAATAGATATTGCCAGATATTGCTCCATGAAGATTCTATTGGTTTAAGAGGTGCACCAATGTGTGTCTTTTCCCCATTCTCTCACAAATAGTGTTACCAAACTTATTAATCACTGTGAAATTTGCAAAATGGTGCCTCAGTGCAGTTATCTTTAAATATGATTAAAGAATATCTGTGTTTGGGTATGATCTGTTCATTTTCTTATCACATTTTTCAATTGGGCTATTTTTTCTGGAGTGATTTTTAGGACTTTGTATATTAGGGTGTCAGGCCATTTTTTTTCTGGAATACATGTTGCAGTTTCCTCGCCCCTGTTTTTTCATTCACTTTTTATTTAGCCTTGGGTAATGATAGTGTTGCTGGGAATGCAGATGCCCTCTTTGGATTCTTGG
>VMDO01022810.1:0-32826 GCA_007922755.1 Pedetes capensis | reverse complement strand
GGACATCATGTTTGGAAGAGTGGCAGGTCAACACAAAAGAGGAAAACCCTCCACCAGATGGATTGACACAGTGTCTGCAACAATGGGCTTAAACATAAATAAGATGGTTTGCCTGGCACAGAATCGGCAAGTGTTTCGATCTGCTGTACATAGGGTCGCTATGAGTCGGACTCGACTCGACGGCACCTAACAACAACAAAGGGCTGGGATTTAGCTCAGCTGGTAGAGCACTGCTCTGCAGTCTCTGAGGTCCCGAGTTTGATTCCCAGCACCGCAAAACTGGGAGAAGGATGTGGCAACCCACTCCCAAGGCAATCCCGAAACAAGCTGCCATTGAAAACCCTATGAGGGTCGCTATGAGTCGCACATGACTCGATAGCACCTAACAACAAGAGGACCAGGGACCCGGGAGTCAGAAAAGAGCAGTCCTTCATTAGCACATGGGCAAGGGGAGCCGAGGAGGGCCAGGGCAGGTCCAGCGCTGCGCCGTAGCCTTGACCCTGGGACAGGGACCCTGATGGGTCTGTCTGAAGAACGCCATGCTTCCAGTCTGGCTGTCCTGTCCTCAGCCAGGGGACTGGATCTTCCTAGACATGCCTGGGCTCCAGAGGTCCCTGGAGCGGCCTGCGCCTGTGCCCTTAGATGTCAGGTTGGGTCTTGGCTGCTTCTGCCAGGTGAGAGGCAGTGCCTGCCACACTCGCTGCTGTCCAGGGCTCCAAGGCTGTGTCACATCCTCCCTGGCTGGCTCCTCCTCCGGAGATTCTCTCTCTCTCTCTCTCTCTCTCTCTCTCTCTCTCACACACACACACACACACACACACACACACCCCACTTGTTATTGTTGTTGTAGGTGCCCTCGACTCAGTGTCCAACTCATAGCGACCCTATGTACAACAGGCGAAACACTAGTGTCGGTTCTTCTCTGCTATTCATAGAGTTTTCAATGGCGGATTGATTTTTGGGAGTGGGTTGCCAGGTCCTCCTCCCAAGCCTACAGCACCTGGTGTTCCCAGGCGGTCTCCCATCCAGGTACTAACCAGGCCCAACCCTGCTTAGCTTCCGAGATCTGACAGGATCGGATGCCACAGGGCTATGGCTGCAAGGCTACACACCCCTTAGTGAAGTTTAATTGGATGGATGTTGTTCTAGAGGGAACAATACTAAGCACGCATAATCCTTTCTCCACTGGCTAGCTCCTGTCTTTTCAACTGTAGTAGCTGACTCAAGTGCCAAGTAACGTTTTCAGCCAGAGATCTCCAGCTAGGGACCCTCCCATGGGATCCAGTAAAAGTAGTTCATGGGAGTCACCTTTCATGTCCTGGCCCCTGATAGACTTCCCTTGAGAATACTTCTGTGGTGGCTGTGAGGTCCCCTTGCCCTTTCCCCTCTCTCCACTGCCCTCCGTCCACTTCATAAAGGAGGTCTCTTCTCCTCTCTCACAGGGGCACAAGTCATATTGGATTGGAGCCTACCTACCTAATGACCTCATCTTCACCCAATTAGCTCTGCAAGCACTCCCCACTTTAATACAGGCGCTGGTCTCCAAAGAGTGGCCAGCACTAATAACTGCTTATCAGATTCTTCAGCAAGCCACGTGATGGCTTCTGTATTCGTTTTCTCATTGTGGTGACCAAACACTAAGAAAAACAACTTAAAGGAAAAATGATTTATTTAGGCCCGGTTTCAGAGATTTCAGCCCATGTCCTGGGCACCATTGATAGGGGGTTGGTGGTGAGATAGAACAGCGTGGCGGTGGGGACCTGGAGAGGAGGGCTTTGCCTCAGGGCAGACAGAAGCTGAGTGAGTTGAAGGGCCTCACACAACCTCGGAGACACGCCCCCAGCGACTTCCTTCCCCCAGCCAGGCCCAACCTCCCTCGGTTTCCGGTTCCGGCACCTCCCAACACAGCGCCACCAGCTGAGCACCAAGAGTCCAGCACGTGAGCTATGGGGGCCATGTCACATCAAACCACAACAGCTTCTGAACGTTTGCTTTCAAAAGGGGATCAGTTATTCCATCAGCAAAAATATTTTCATGGGGCCCGGGACTGTGGCTCAGCAGGAGAGCGTTTGCTGAGCAGGCACAGGGCCCTGGATTTGATGCCCAGCACCACAAAGACTATGAACTACAAAGACTATGAAAAAGCACTGTGTGTTTGGGATGTGACTCAGAGCCCAAAGATTGAGTGATTCTGACTGATAAAAATAACAATAAAACTTCTTTGCATGTGCAAGGGCAAAATTTACAGTGCTGATAGCTATAGAAATAAAAAATAGGGATAGAAATAAAAAATAGGGATTATACTGAATCCTGATTCATTCTGCTGTTCTTGTTAGGTGCTGTAGAGTCCAGTCCAACTCATAGCAACCATATGTGCAACACAACAAAACCCTCCCCAATACTGTGCCACGCCCAGCACTATGTCAATGCTTCTCTGCTATTCACAGGGTTTTCAATGGTGGATTTTTTCAAGAGTGGGTCGCCAGGTCCTTCTTCCTAGCCTGCAGCACCTGGTATTCCCAGGCAGTCTCCCATCCAAAGACTAACCAGGCCGACCCCAGTTAGCTTTTGCGATCAGGCGGGGATCATATGCTAGGGTGCTATGGCTGCAGACATGATTCATTCTAGCAGTAGAATATTTATACTCAGACAAATAAATTAGTTGAAACATGAAGTGGCACCCTCATTTCATTATGAGTTGAAATTCTGGCTATATTTCCTCTTTATATTTAATACTTGTCCACCAAAACGTGGATGCTACTTGTGTATTAATCAATTGTATGCTGCTAATAATTATAATGACAATATTAGCCAAAGGAAGTGTTTTTTGTTTTTTGTTTTTTGGGTTTTTTTGCAGTTCTGGGGGTTGAACCCAGGGCCTCATGCTTGCATGCTTTGCAAGTGCTGGACCACTGAGCTGCACCCCAGCCACCCTCCCCCTTTTTCCTTTTTTTACTTTTTTTGAGACTGGGTCTCACTAAGTTATGCAGACTGCCTCTGGTCTCGAACTTGTGATCCTCCTGCCCTACCTCCAGAGCCGCTGGAATTACAGGCTTGTGCCACCACGCCCGGCCAAAGGAAGTTTTTAGCACCTAGATCCTTAGGAAAGTAGCAAAAACATGCTTTAGTTCCAGTTCATGTACACAGTTGTTTTTAATGCAGAGACATGTAATCAATAAAATACTTTCAAGCATAAAATGCTCTGCATCAGATGGAATTTTGTGGGAATGAAAATTTAAGTTGAAAGAGAAAAGGAAGGGCGTAAAATTTCCAGCCGCCAAAGAGAAGGCTTGTTAGAGGTGGTTCTGTTTTACTGGATGAGCATGGTACCAAATCATGATAATATCTAGCATCTAGCAGGTAATTTAAAAGCAGACTATTTCGATGTCAGTGGTAAAAAGTCCCTGGGAACTTTGTCTCTTGCAACTACACTTACAGGGAAAAAAAAAAATCAGTAATTAAAAAATATGCGAGACGCCTGTGTATCCATTCATGAAGCTCATTTCCTGCTGCGTGTCCCCAATCCAGGTGCACTGGGGCAGGGGTTTGGGCAGGGACCAGTGGCTGAGAAGCACATAGGAGCCCAGGTGGACCAAGCTATCGATGTCTTGAACCTGAGCCCCAGCCCAGCCCGGTCCACAGCTCAAGTGTAGGGGCTGCGCCCATGGGTGCCTCAACCACAGCCACTGTCTTATCAGGTCCAGGGACCCCTTGGTCTCCAGGACACCTCCATTCTGCCCACATCATTGCCCTCTCTTGGGTGGCTGCTCTCTTGGGTCATCCACGACACCTTCTCTGTGTCCCTAATTTCACCATTGTTGCAGCAGGTCTCATTGGAATGAGGGCAGACAGAACTTTCCTGTCCTGAAAGGCTTCCTCCAGTGAGTGAGCGTTGTCTTTCCTTTGCACCTTACTTACCACAGCCAGCGCCTCTCCCTCTCCCCTTCTTCCCCACCGCCAAGGATGGTGGATTAGCTTCCGGTGGATTAGCTTCCGGGGGCTGCTATAACGAGGTATTCCAGTTGGGTGCCTTTACATACTGGAGATTTACTGCCATGGCAGTGGAGAGCGGAAACGCCAGATGCAGGTGTTGGCAGGACCCTGCTCGTCTGAAGGCTCCTGGAGGCTCCCTTGCCTCTTCCGGCTCCCAGGCCTTCGCAGTCCTTGGTTTGCCACCGCACCATTCCAACCTGGGTCTCCGTCATGACGTGGCACTCTCCCCGCGCCTTCACTTCAGCCGCCCTCTGTGCAGGTTTATGACTCTCCTCCTCCTCTGAAGGGGCACCAGGCATACTGGAAGGGCTGGGGTTCAGCTCAGTGGGTAGATGGCTGTTCTGAACAGTCTGAGGCCCTGGGTTCCATCCCCAGCACCACAACAATGGGAGAAGGACCCAGAAGCCCCACTCTCAAAACAATCAGCTATTGAAACTCCTGTGAAGAGCAGAGAAGCACTGAGATAGTACCAGGCACGGCACAGTGCTGGGCAGTGTTTCCTTTTATCATACATAGGGTCGCCATGAGTCAGACAACTACCCATGCTGGGTTACAACCCACCCTCAGGACCTCATCTTGACTTGATTACACCTGCAAAGACCCTATCTCCAAATAAGGGCACAGTAACAGGTACTGGGGGCTGGGATTTAGCTCAGTTGGTAGAGCGCTGTGCTGCAGTCTCTTGAGGTCCTGAGTTCAATTCCCAGCACCGCAAAAATGGGAGCAGGGCCTGGCAATCCACTCCCAACGCAATCCCGAAGCAGCCATTGAAAACCCTATGAGGGTCGCTATGAGTCGGATACCGACTCCACGGCACCTAACAACAACAACAACAGATACTGGGACTCCACCCAATCCTTTACAACCCATCACCCATACTGTTGTTAGGTGCCGCTAAATGGGAGCCCAACCCATAGCGACCCTACGTACAATAGGCAATATAGTATTGTCAGTGTTTCACTGCTACTCACAGGGTTTTCAATGGCTGATTGTTTTTTGGGAGTGGGTTGCTGGGTCCTTCTTTCAAGCCTACAGCACCTGGTGTTCCCAGGCGGTCTCCCATCCAAGCACTAACTGCATAGCTTCTGAGATCTGATGAGATTGGATGCCATAGTGGCACAGCTGCAGGCAACCCATACTGTGATATATATATATATATATATATATATATATATATATATATATATATATTCCTTCTGCATTTTGCTTTGAAGTACATATTATCCGTATTGATTTGACATTAGAGAAACATGGATTTTGACTGTAGAGCTGCCATGATTTGGAGCAGGTTAATTTCTTGGGCCTGCAGCCATAGCCCTGTGGCATTTGATCCCGTCAGATCTCGTAAAGCTAAGCAGGGTCAGGCCTGGTTAGTACCTGGATGGGAGACCGCCTGGGAACACCAGAAGATGTAGGCTTGGGAGAAGGACCTGGCAACCCCCTCCCAAAAATCAATCTGCCATTGAAAACCCTATGAACAGCAGAGAAGCACTGACAATAGTGTTTCCCCTGTCGTACAGAGGGTCGCTATGAGTCGGATACCGACTCGACGGCACCTAACAACAACAACAACAACAACAATTTCTTGGAGTCTGTTTTCTTATCTATAAAACAAGTGTAATATATAACACTAAAACCTAGGAGTGTTTTGAATTCCATATGAGCTAGTGTGCGCCGCATGGTACTCAGTAAATGTTGTGTTGTTGTTAGGTGCCGTCGAGTTGTGTCTGACTCATAGCGACCCTCATAGGGTTTTCAATGGCTGACTGTTTCAGGATTGCCTCAGGAGTGGGTTTCCATGTCCTTCTTCCATTTTTGTGGTGCTGGGAATCAAACTCGGGACCTCAGAGACTGCGGAGCGGCTCTCTACCAACTGAGCTAAATCCCAGCCCAGTGTACGCCACATGGTACTCAGTAAATAGTACTTACGTAAAGAAGAGCTTCTGAGAGATGGGTGTTCCTAACACTTCTTCCATGAACTCAAAATCCAGCCCTCTTGTTTTATTACTTGGCTTGTTAGTATTTTAATGTACCATTAGTAAACAAATTTGTATGAATCATAATCCTTGGCTCATGATGCAATATCGTTGACTCAGAACACCTTGTAGCTTGTTATTTTTATTTGCACGTACGTGTTAAGTGAACACCCAGGAGCTCACCGCCCAGCGGGAACTAGCTCATCAGTTCAGAATTTCACGTAGCAGCCAGCTCCACCCCCAGTCCTCACTCCTCCAAGTTCCTTGTGGAGCTTCTCACGTATCACATCACTCCTGTGGGACCCTCGGCAATGTGTGAATCCCCTGGAGGGACTCCTTATCCACCTCCCTCCCACAAACCTGCTCCTGTGGAATGCCCTGAGTGAACCACAGATCTTGGGACCCATTCTCTGACACAATTCCTAGGCATGGACAGCAACTCCTCATTGAAGCTCCAGGCTGATTTCCTGCCGCAGACCAGCTGCAGCCTAGATAGAATCCAGGGATTCCCAAAGGCACATGAGGAGTCGGCCATGGGTAACAGACACAGCAGCTCGAAGGCAGTGTGAACTTGTTCCGTTTATTTCCAGATTATCCAGGCTTTTTATACAGAATTACAATGCATGAAATCTTATGAAAGGTCAGAAAAAGACAAGGAAGTTGGTTGCATTGATGGAATCACCTGATCAATTGTCCTATGAGTGGCAGGTGGTAATCAATCAAAGTGGAAGAGGAACTCAGAGACAAGTTGTGATTATTTCAAAGAAATAAACCAAGACCACCTGAGCATCTGCATTTCCTGTAACAATTGACTATTCTTAATCTTTATGCAGGAATTTAGGGGGGTTAACTGCCACCTGTGTGTCACCCCATTGAGTCTGTTGTTATGAAGAATGGGTGCTTTTGCTTACTGTAGAGCTGTCGGTACAAAGGATTTTGTTTAAGGAGTTTACGCTGTTGGAAGTCATTCAGGGATTTCCGTTCAAGAAAGCCTGAGGCTTGTCAACTCCCAATCTGAATTAGCATTGCCCACAGAGCCAGAAGATTATTTTTCATTAATATGTCCAGAAATCTACAGTAGTGACCAATTAAAATTTAAGAAAAAGAAAAGATGAGGTTCCAAGTCCCTCTCCATGAAGAGACCTTTTGGAGGTACTATTCCCCTCTCGGCAGACTTTCCCTCCGAGGCTAGGAGTACTCCTCCCCTTTCGGTGGATTTTCCTTCCAATGCCTTTATTAAAGATATTCTTCCTCATGTGGGGACTCTGTCTACCCATCATGAGTGGATCTGGACCTGGCAATTTCCTCTCCTTGGAATTTGGAATTTTTACCTTGAATTTTTACCATCACTGTCAGGCATTTGAACTATGAGGTCATAAAAAGCTGTACCTCGGTGGCCATATTTCTTGATGCAAAAATGGGACAGGGGATCTAACCCTTGGGGAAAAGTGGAATAAAGATCTACACGTAGCAAAACTCAGGGCAGGGGGCACAAGTGGCTCTTCAGACAGAGCTGGAGGAAGAGTTGTCTCCTGGCCCCTGAGGGTTTCTGAAATCTCGATTCTAGAAACTCTCAGGGCTGGGCTCTCTGTTCTTCCGCTGGGTCCTGGAGGCCTTCTGCTCATTGCTTCAGCTGCCCTGGACCGGTTGCTCAATCTGAACAAAAATTTCCATCTGTAAGTTTAGGATAGACATTCCCATTCCAAAAGGGGAACTAGGCAAGAAGAAAAGAGTGACAGGCCCTGAGAAAGTGATCAAAGAACACAGCGCCATGCTTGTACAGGACAAGGCACAGCTACCTTAGATTCTAGAACTGGGTTTGTTAGTGAGTTTGCTGCTAAGTGAAGCAGGAATCTTTAGGAGTGAACGCCTGTGTTCATGCCTCTTCCAAGTGCACTTTCCTCTATTTCCAGCTAAGACTTTATGACACAGCCGAGCATGCCCAGAAGCATTCTTGTCCGCCATTTTAACCTCTTAAATACGTGTTCCACGAGCGTGAGTTAAGCATGCCCAGGAATGCATCTACTAGCTTTCCTTCTTAAATTATGACCTGAAACCGAGCATGCTGAGGAATATATTCCCTGACTGAGCATGCTCAGGAATGTGCCCACCCTTAATGTGCTTTCCTGTGTGAATATGTGTGGGATCCCCTAGTAAAATCCCCTCCCTGGCTCTGGAAATGACTTCCATGCAGTCCTCACCTGCTATAGGTGAGAAATCTTTCTCCACCCCTTTCTGTCTTGGCTGTGTTTGTTTGAACTTTGCACACACCAAGATGTGAACCCACTGTGTTTGGTTACAGTCTGTAATGGATTTATGACCTTTCTGAAATCTCTGTCCCTGTGCATCCTATGTCTCTGGGCAAATATGCTAGAGACAGGGATAGTGCAGAGTGGAAAAGCAGACATCAGACCTGGCCCCTGGCCATGTATGAGCTCTTTCTATTCTAAGGGCTTATCTAATCTCTCTCTGTTTATTGTTGCCTGGAATAGAAATAGTGGTTTGGGACTCATAGCTAAAACTAGGGAAAAATTATTATATTCAATCAGAAGGCACTGGGGTGGGGCTCAATGGTAGAACACTTATCCTGCATGAGTGATTTGTTTGAGAGAGAGAGGGGAGAGAGCCAGCAAGTAAGAGAGAGAGAAAGAGAGAGAGAGAGAGAGAGAGAGAGAGAGAGAGAGAGAGAGACTTTTTTCCTTACAGTCCTAGAGGCTTAGAAGTCCAAGATGGACCACATCTAGACATCTACTAAGGGCTTTCTTACTGCATCATACAAAAAAAGTGGACAATAGAGTTGAGAGAAGGTCAGCAAAAGAAGTTGGAGGCAAGAGTAGACCACTTTTATAACAATGCACTCTCCCTAACCCACCAATCCACCAATCCACCCTGGGACAGCAACATTAATTCACTCCTGAGGGACCTGCCTCCCTGACTGTCCACCTCACACTAGACCCTACTTCCCAGCACAAGCCTCCAACGCACCCAAACCACAGTTTTCTGCCCCTGGCCCCAACTCCATGGCCTGTGCACATGCAAGATCCATTCACTCCAGCTCCAAAGTCTTTATTTGTACTTAATTAGTACCAATTCAGCCTGCAGCCACAGCCCCGTGGCATCCAATCCTGTCAGATCTCGGAAGCTAAGCAGGGTCTGGCCTGGTTAGTACTTGGATGGGAGACTGCCTGGGAACACTACGTGCTATAGGCTTGGGAGACGGACCCAGCAACCCCTCCCAAAAATCAATCTGCCATTAAAAACCCTATGAACAGCAGAGAAGCACTGACAATAGTGTTTCACCTGTTGTACATAGGGCCTCTATGAGTCGACACTGACTTGATGTCACCTAACAACAAGTACCAACTCAACAGTCCCAAATCCAGAGTCTCATCTGAGATCAAGGCACAGTTCATCCTGAGGTAAATTCTCTCCAGCTGTGCACCTGGGAAATGGATCTGTAGGGGTTCTCTACCTCCCAAGTACCACATTGTAATTAACATGGGACAGACATTCCCATCCGAGAAGGGAGAACGAGGCTAATGGAAAAGAGTAACAGGGCCCGTTGTGTAAGCCCAGAATCCAACATGGAAGACGTGGACTCCACATCCTGGCCATTTTGAACCCCCAAGGCCTCAGGCTGCCCTGCTCCTGTGGCCTGGCTGGGCTCAGCCCCTCAGCAGCTCCCATAGGGTGGAATGTCAGTCCTGCCTGGACTTGCCTGCTCTACAGCTCTGCGATTTAGTGGCTGCTCTCTCACAGCCCCACCAAGTCTTAGTGGGGACTCTGCAGCAGCCCCACCTTCCACCCCACAGACAACAGCTTTAGAATCCAGGTGGAGAGAGCCACACCTCCATGGCGCTTGCATTCTGCATAGCTGATGCCACCAAGGTTTGTCACTTCTACCTTCTGGACACATTGCTCTACAAAAATCCATGGCAAAAGATCTCTTTAGAGTATCGAAAAGCAAAGATGTCACATTGAAGACGAAGGTGCGCCTGACTCGTACCATGGTGTTTTCAGTCGCGTCATATGGTTGTGAAAGCTGGACATTGAGCAAGGGAGACAGGAAAAGAATTGGTGCGTTTGAATTATGGTGCTGGAGACGTCTATTGAATATACCATGGACTGCCAAAAGAACCAACAGATCTGTCCTAGAAGAAGTGCAACCAGGGTGCTCCTTGGAAGCAAGAATGGACAGACCACATCTTACATATTTCAGACATGCAGTCAGGAGAGATCAATCCCTAGAGAAAGACATCACGTTTGGGAGAGTGGTAGGTCAACACAAAAGAGGAAAACCCTGCACCACATGGATTAACACAGTGTCTGCAACAATGGGCTTAAACATAAGATCGTGTGCCTGGTCCAGAATGGGGAAGTGTTTCCATCTGCTGTACATAGGGTCTCTATGAGTTGGACTCAACTCGACAGCACCAAACAACAATAACCTTCTGGAGAGAGGAATTGAGCTGCAAACAAAAGCTGAGGTCTGTGGTTTACAGTCTTAAAAGGAAAAAAGCCACCAACCACAATAACAAAAAAGTCACATCCTGGGAGACAGGAACTGAGCTGTGAGGTAAGTTACAGGAAGTTACAACCCTCCCTCTTTCTTGCCCATTCCCCAGTGGTGAGGGATCTGAGATATTGGGCCATCTATTGCTGGACTGGTATGAAAATTCAGGTGTCCACTTATTGTTAGGTAACCACGCGTATGAGCTCTTCCTTCATAACTTCTTGGCTTTCGTGACTTTTGGAATGGCTGGCACAGAGGGCTGAACGTTTTGTTTATTCATTTGCTTGTTTTTTGATTTGGGTTTTTTTTTTTTTTTTTTTTTTTTTTTTTTTTTTTTTTTTTTTTTTTTTTTCTTCTTCTTCTTCTTCTTCTTCTTCTTCTTCTTCTTCTTCTTCTTCTTCTTCTTCTTTTTCTTTTCTACTTTTTTTTTTCCAGCCTGACTAAGTAGTCCAGACTGACCTTGAACTCACGATCCTCCGGCCTCATGTGTCATCATATCCATCATGAAGACCTTTTTATTCTGACAACTTACCCACTTGTCCCTGCACAGCTTTGTGAAAACATCACTAATTAACCATCCTGTAATTGGTCTAAATGTCTCTCTTTGCAGGGATAAGATCATCCCGGTAGGTCTGATTTAATCCTGCATCAGGGAAGAAGTGACAGGTAGTCAGGGGAGCAATGTCAAAAACATCCTTTTGACCAAATTTAAGCAACTGAGAAGTTTAGAAGGAGGGGCCCTTAGGCTGAGTTTACCAGGAATCAATTTTAAATTTCCCAGATTATTATTTAGGTTGCTGGTTGTTCTCCTGTAGAATATCAGTAGATGTTGTTGTTGTTAGGTGCCATCGAGTTGGTGTCCGACTCATAGTGACCCTCAGAGGGTTTTCAATGGCTGACTGTTTCGGAATTGCCTTGGGAGTGGATTGCCAGGTCCTTCTCCCATAGCAGTAGATAACAGTTACAAAATTCTACAAGGAAATTACAAAACCAAACCAATGAAAGTCTAGCAATTTACAAAACAGTCTGGTTATTTCCAGTGTATATGACTTTACACCAGGACTCTCTGGGTAGCCAATGGTTAATCCTTTTAATTATTAGAGTGGCATTGCTAGAGTGTCAGATGCTAAGGTTCATCTAATTGTGCTAAACATGATGATTATAATATAATTAAGAACATACATAGCCTAGGGAAAAGTGTTCCATTACTAACAATTTTAGTTTGGGTGACACCAGCTTGGGAAAGCATTTTCTTAAGCTTTGCATTTTACAAGACTCAGACCCTGTTGTTGTTAGGTGCCCTCTAGTTGGGTCCAATGCATAGTGACCCTACGCACAACAGAATGAAGCAGTCCACCACAGTGTCTGACAGATGATCTTTTTGTTTAAGCCCATCGTTGCAGCCACTGTGTCAATCCATCTAGTTGAGAGTCTACTTCTTCTTCTTCTTCTTCTTCTTCTTTTTTTTTTTGGTTTGTTTGTTTGCCTGCCACTCTCCCAAACATGATGTCCTTCTCTAGGGACTAATCCCTCTTGACAAAATGTCCGATAACCATAAGATGAAGTCTGCCATCCTTGCTTCCTACGAGCACTCTAGTTGCACTTGTTCTAGGATGGATCTGTTGGTGCTTTTGGCAGTCCATGGAATATTCAATATCCATCTCCGGCATCATAATTCAAAGCATCAATTCTTTTCCTGTCTCCCTTATTCAACATCCTGCTTTCACAAACATGTGATGCAACTGAAAATACCATGGCATGAATCAGGCACACCTGTGTCTTCAACGTGACATCTTTACTTTTCAACACTTTAAAGAAGTCTTTTGCAACAGCATTTCCCAACGCAATGCATCTTTTGATTTCTTGACTGCTGCCTCCCTGGTTGTTGATTACAGAACCAAGTAAAGCAAAATCATGGACAACTCCAATCTTTTCTCCATATATCATGAAGTTGCTCACTGATCTAGTTGTAAGGATTTTTGTTTTCTTGATGTTGACTCGCAATCCATACTGATGGCTGTGTTCTTTGATCTTCATCAGTAAATGCTTCAAATCTTTTTCAGTTTCAGCAAGCAAAGTTGTGTCATCTGCATAATGCAATTGCAAATGAGTCTTCCTCCAATCATGATGTTGTGTTCTTCTTCATAAAGTCCAGCTTCTCAGATTGTTTGCTCAGCATACATATTGAAGAGGTATAATGAATGGATACCACCCTGATGCACACATTTCTTGACTTTAAATCAGACAATGTTTCCTTGTTCTGTTCAAATGACTGCCCCCTGGTCTGTGTACAGATTCTTCATGAGTACAATTAAGTACTCTGGTATTCCCATTCTTCACAATGTTATCCATAATTTGTTGTGATCCACACAGTCAAATGCCCTTGCATAGTCAATAAAACATAGATAGACATCTTTCTGGTATTCTCTGCTTTTAGCTAATATCCATCTGACATTAGCAATGATGTCCCTGGTTCCATGCCCTCTTCTGCATCTGGGTTGATTTTCCATCAATTCCCTGCCAATACACTGTTGCAGTCACTTTTGAATGATCTTTAGCAAAACTTTACTTGCTTGAGATATTAATGACATTCTTCATTAATTTCTGCATTCTTTGGTTCCCCTTTCTTGGGATTAGGCACAAACACGGATCTCTTCCAGTCAGATGGCTAGATAGCTGCTTTCCAAATCTCTTGGCAAAAACAAGTGAGCACTTCCAGTGTTGCATCTGTTTATTGAAATATCTCCAGTGGTGCTCCATCAATTCCTGGAACCTTGTGTTCTGCCAATTCTTTCAAGGTAGCTTCCACTTCCTTCAGTGCTATGGGTTCTGCAACCTCTTAGTCATCCACCAATTCTTTTTGGTATAATGACTCTGCTCATTCCTTCCATATTCTTCTGATGTTTCTTACATCACTTAATGTTTTCCCTGTAGAATCATTCACTATTGTCACTCAAGGTTTGAATTTTTTCTTTAATACCTTAAGCTTGAGACAGAGTGTATTCTTCCCTTTTTGTTTTCTGTCTCCAGCTCTTCGCACATGTCATTATACTATTTGATTTTGTCTTGTTGAACTGCCCTCTGAAATCTTCTGTTTCCTTCTCTAATTTCATCCTGTCTTCCTTTTACTTTAGCTGCTTGATGTTCAAGGGCAAGTTTCAGAGTCTCTTTTGACATGTAATTTGGTCTTTTCTTTTCTTCCTGCTTTTTAATAACCTTTTGCTTTCCCCATGAATGATGTCTTTGATGTCATTCTATAGCTCATCTCATCTTTGATCACTAGTGTCTAATGTATCAAACCTGTTCTTGAGGTGGTTTCTGAACTCTGATAGGATATACTCAAGGTCATCCCATGGTCCTCATATACTTGTTATAACTTTCTTTAGTTTCAGTTTGAATCCGCATCTGAGCATTTGATGGTCTGATGCACAATCAGCACCTGGTCTTGTTCTGACTTTTGATACTGAGCTTTTCCATCATCTATTTGCACAAATATAGTCAATTTTGTTCTTGTATGTTCCTTCTGGTGACTTCTGTGTGTATAGTTGCTGTTTATGTTGGTGAAAAAATGTATTTGCAATGAAAAGGTCTTTGGTCTGAAAAAATTCAATCATGTGATCTCCAGCATTGTTTCTATCACCAAAGCCATATTTTCTAACTACTGAGCCTTCTTCTTTGTTTCCAACTTTTGCATTCCAGTCACCAGTAATTATCACTACATCCTGATTACATGTTTGATCTAGTTCAGATTGCAGAAGCTGGTAAAAATCTTCCCTATCTTTACTTGTAGCCTTAGTGATAGGTGCATACATTTGAATAATGATCATATTAACTGTCCTTCCTTATAGAGGTATGGATATTACTCTATCACTGACAGCATTGTACTTCAGGACAGATCTTGAGATGTCTTTTTTGGTGATGAATGCAACCCGATTTCACTTTAAGCTGTCATTCCTGACATAGTAGACCATATGATTATCTGATTCAAATGGCCTGTACCAGTCCATTTTAGCTCACTGATGCCTCAAAGGTCAATATTTATGCACTCAATTTTCCTTTGGATGATTTCTAATTTTCTAGATTCATACTATGTACATTCCATATTCCACATTTAGTCATAGATGTTTACAATTGTTCCTTCTCATTTTGAGTTGTTCCACATCAGCAAATGGAGGTCCTTGGGACTTCACTCCATTCTTGTCATTAAGATCAACTCTACTTTGAGGAGGCAACTCTTCTTCCGTCATCTTTTGAGTGCCTTCTAACCTGGGGGGCTCAATTTCCAGTGCTGTATCTAAAAGTGTTTCTCTGCTTTTCATAGGGTTTTCAATGGTTAATTGTTTTGGAAGTAGGTTGCCAGGTCCATCTCTGTTAGACTGGAAACCCAGCTGAAACCTGTCCACCATGGGTGGCCCTGCTGGTATCTGGAATACCACTGGCATAGCTTTCAGCATCACAGCAATGCACAAGCCCTCACCATACTGTAAACTGACAGACAAGTGAAAGGCTTGTATCCTGGAGGATCATAAGCACACAAAGAAATTGGAAATAATTTGCATCACAGTTATACAGAAGGTATATATATGTTGTTATTGTTGTTAGGTACCGTCGAGTCAAGTCCGACTCATAGCGACTCTCATAGGGTTTTCAATGGCTGACTGTTTCGGGATTGCCTTGGGAGTGGATTGCTACATCCTTCTCCCATTTTGCAGTGCTGGGGAATCAAACTTGGGACCTCAGAGACTGCAGAGCACGCTCTACCAACTGAGCTAAATCCCAGCCCACTATATATATATATATATATATATATATATATATATATATATATATATGCACACACACACATAGTTTTTATGCTTTACACAAAATTCAGAATCTTTACAATTTTAGACCTCTTATGAGTTTATAAAACAATGTTAATGACCATAAATATACTTATTACATGATATGTCAGTGTGTCTCATATATATAATAGTTTTATTTAACCAGAGCTATACAGTAGTCGCCTGCAGCTGTAGCCCTGTGGCATCCGATCCCGTCAGATCTCGGAAGCTAAGCAGGGTCGGGCCTCGTTAGTCCTTGAATGGAAGACCGCCTGGGAACACCACGTGCTGCAGGCTTGGGAGAAGGACCCAGCAACCCACTCCCAAAAATCAATCCACCATTGAAAACACTATGAACAGCAGAGAAGCACTGACAATAATATTTCACCTGTACGCAGGGTCACTATGAGTCGGATACCGACTCGACGGCACCTAACAACAACAACATACAGTAGTCATTAAACTACTTTAACCTAAACAGACATTTAAATGAGCCCTGACTTGCATTAAGATTTGGTTTTCTAAGTAGTCAAAAACTTGACACAATTAACAGAAAACACAAGCAATTATTTTACTAAAGCACTAAATCACTGCCATTTAATGTTAGTTCTTTGTAAATTTTACTAAGCGTAGATCAATAATTTGAGAACATCTAGTTGTTCTAAACATAAAGAACTAGAAAACCTTATATAACTTTAGTTACAGCCAACCTAATTACATATAAATCTTCTCTCATAAGACTTATCTTTTATAAGCCTCCTGTAATTATGTAAAATTTTTGTAAATCATTTAGATTTTTACTTGTAACAAAAACATAATTCTTAATTTATTATAAAGTGATGTCATCATAGAAATAGAAACCAAATATATGCAATTACTAATTTTAAATCATCTATTTTTTCTTTTCAATTTTTTTTCGCTTTTAGGCTTGGGATAAGGAAATGAAAAACAAAATTAGACTTTTTTAGTTTAAGAATTTTGGTTATATATCTTAAGCAACACTTAATTATAAAATCTTTAGAATTTAATTTTTGTCTCAAGTAGCATATAGTCTCATTTATACATTTCTAAATATTTGTTGACTAATAAATGTGTCTGCAGCCATAGCCACCTGGCAACTGATCCTGCCTGATCTGGGAAGCTAAGCACGGTCAGCCTGGTTAGTCTTGGGATGGGAGACCACCTGGGAATACCAGGTGCTGCAGGCTAGGGGGGACCTGGAAATCTACTCATGAAACAATCTGCCATTGAAAACCCTATGAATGGCAGAGAAGCACTGACAATAGTGCCAGGCATGGCATAGTGAGGGGAGTGTTTTGTTCTGTTGTACGTAGGGTCTCCATGAGTCAGACCTGACTTGGTGGCACCTAAGAACAACAACAATGAATATATATTTGTATCTATGGTCTTGATAAACTATAGATAGAAGCACTGTATAGCTATGAAAAGCATAACATATCTGGTGTGTGAAAGCCTAAGTTTTGTTTTTGTTGTTGTTGTTCTTAGGTGCCATTGAGTCAGTATCCGACTCATAGCGACCCGCTATGAAAACCGCTGGGTTTGCAATGGCTTAGTGCTTCGGGATTGCCTTGGGAGTGGATTGCCAGGCCCTTCTCCCATTTTTGCGGTGCTGGGAATTGAACTCAGGGCCTCAGAGACTGCAGCGCAGCGCTTTACCCACTGAGCTAAATCCCAGCCCAAGTTTTGTTTTTAGAACATGTTTAATCATAAAACTGAACAAAAACTTCCAATGACATCTTTTTCATGTAGTAACTATCAGAGACTTATTGCTATATATATATATATATATATATATATATATATATATAGTATATATCATATATATATACATATATATGTAGAATGATATTACAAATATTAGAAGAATATACGGCAACATAAAAACAAAGCTCAATGATCCAATGAAAATATAGGATCTATATCTAAAATTGTCTTTTATAAGCCTTCCTAATTTTATATTGTTGTTGTTAGATGCCATGGAGTCGTATCCAACTCATAGCAACTTTCACAGGATTTTCAATGGCTGATTGTTTCAGGATTGCCTTGGGAGTGGAATGCCATGTCCTTCTCCTGTTTTTGCAGTGCTGGGAATTAAACTTAGGGACCTCAGAGACTGCAGAGCGGCGCTTTATCAACTGAGCTAAATTCCAGTCCCCTTCCTAATTTTATAGGCATTTATAATTATTTCTAAATATATGTAACAATCAAGATATTAAAATATTTAACCTCATAACATTGTTTACAACAAAATATACAATAACATCTGTCTGAAAGGAACCAATACCAAGAAGCAATCCAACGAATTAATGCTGATCAGGAGTTTTACCATCCCTATAGCAAAAACAGCCCATGTTAACATTTAAAAAATACATGTATATCCCACATTCTAATCTTCTAAATTTACATTTAAAATTTGTCTAGTACAAAGTGGGTTAGAAATTTTTCTAAGAAGCCAGCAAAATTACATTTTACTAATTTAATTACCTCTCAGATGTAAAATATTATCCATCTCTTTTTGGTAAGATTTAATAGCATATTCCTTTTGTCTATTATATGCAGAGTATCAGTACTTGGATGGGAGACTGCCTGGGAATACTGGGTATTGCAGGCTAGGGAGAAGGACCCAGCAGCCTACTCCTGAAACAATCAGTCATCAAAAACCCCATGAATAGCACAGAAACACTGACATAGTGCCAGGCATCGCACAGTGTCAGGTAGTGTTTGGTTCTGTTGTACATAAGGTGGCTATGAGTCCATGGCACCCAACAACAACAACAACAGCAAACATAAAAGCTTATCCAAATTTTGAATGTTACTATTTATAAAGGCTGACATCGTCTGCAACTTTATCATGAAAAAGAAATTTATGATATATAGATTTACATAAAGGTCTTCGACAAGCATATGTTTTCATATGAACAGCAGCCTTCATAAAATTTTATATAAACACTCAGAGATCTATGTGTATGTGTATAAAGCTGTATATACACATATGCTGTGTGGGCCAGCCAAACTTATAAATCAAAAACTAAGACTCTAAAGCAGTAATAGTTATGGATCATGACTACTTTATAATTACACCTCAGCACTCAAACTGCTCCGTGCTCAAACATTTTGGTCCAGGACCAATATTTTCAAGGGAATTCTGGTTTGATGCTTAATCACTTGCTCAGCACTTGACCACTGTGCTAAAAACTGTAGAGACGCCACGCTTACCCATGATGCTTAGGGTGCAATAGAGGGGAAATCATCACTTTGCACATCAATTCAAGCAGCAAAGACCTGTTCTCGTGCTATATTCATGGTCTTGTGGTTTTCTTGATGTATGTATACATATGTATACCATACAGTCCTCATGGCACCTAAGAAATTTTCTAGGGCTTAAAATGAAAGAGGAAAAGAGAGCAGGGCACGGTGGCACATGCCTGTAATTCCAGCAGCTTGGAAGGCGGAGGAAGGAGGATCACAAGTCCGAGACCAGAGGCAGTCTGCATAACTTAGCGAGACCCTGTCTCAAAAAGTAAAAAAAAAAAAAAAAAAAAAAAAAAGGGCTGGGGATGCAGCTCAGTGGTCCAGCACTTGTAGAGCATGCATGTGGAAGGCCCTGGGTTCAACCCCCAGTATTGTTAAAAAAAAAAAAAAGAAAGAAAGAAAGAAAGTGGAAAACAGTAAGAATAACTTATTGCTAAGTATGTGAGTGGCATACACGTGTCTGAATTAGCCATTCAGTATGGCGCTGGAACCAATAATTATATTTGTATTATTTCTTATGGGAAAGACGTGCTCAGCACTCAGACTGATTGGCAGCCTTTCAGAACGGATTGTGGTCTAGTGCTGAAGGACTACTGTACCATTCTTATACAGATTATAAACTCCACAGTATGGGTGGATAAATATGAACCTTTATCATCTTAAACCTCCACTGCTTAAAGTTTATTTTCTCTAAATTATTAGCCCATAGTAGATGAAAAAGTCTTTATTTCCAGATCCTTATTATCCCTCTATAATTCTTATTCTCAAAATTATTAGAAGATCAATGTTGTGGCTTGAATCCAAAATGGCCCCCAAGGCTCAGGTTTGAACGTTAGGTCCCCAGGTGGTGGTGCTGTTTGGGGCGCTGTAGAACTTTTGAGAGGTGAGACTTAGCTGGCAGAAACAGTTTCCTGAGGTTGAGTCTTTGAAGGTTTTACCTTGGATTTCCACTTTGGGTTGTTTCCTCTGCTCCTAGTCAATCTTGATGTGAACAGGTCATCCACCTCACATGTCCACTGCCTGCTCCACTTCAGGCCCCCTAACAACTACGGAGTGAACACCTCTGAACCACTCGCCCAAAATATATCTTTCCTCCTTTTCATTGCTCTCTCGGGTATTTTGAAAACTGCAACCCACGAGTGAGCTAACACAAGCGGGTATCTCTTAATGGTGGACCAGTGTGTATTTAAAAATGAATGCTTTATGAAACATATTTAGTAAACCCAAATATACCATTTTAAATAGATTTTAAGAAGTTAAGAGTACCTGGATTTATAAGACAAAGAAGTATGGTAATATAAATCTACCAGGTCCATAAACAATCATCTAACCATAAATTATAACAGAGTAAAACAAATTAAGATCACCTGTTTATACCCTAAGCTTCTGCTGTAAATCTAATTATTACCTCTTTTTAAAATGGGCTCTTTTTTATGCTTGTTGCTAGCCTCTAATCAGGTAGCAACAGCTTGAGTTTAAAATGACCCTTTTTTTTTTCTCAGTACTGGGGGATTGAACCTAGGGCGCTCCACAACTTAGCTGCACCTCCAATTCCTGTTTTTATTGTTTATTTTGAGACGGAATCTCTGAATGGCACAGGCTGCCTGTGGCCTCAAACCCACACTCCTCCTGGCTCAGTCAGCTGGGTTGCTGGGATGGCAGGCCTGCACCACACACCTGGCAAGAGTTAACTATTGGATGTCTGTGTTCTAGCTAGGTCTGCTTGAGCTTGTTGTTGTTGTTGTTAGGTGCGGTCCAGTCGGTATCTGACTGATAGCGACCCTCATAGGGTTTTCAATGGCTGACTGTTTCGGGATTGCCTTGGGAGTGGATTGCCAGGTCCTTCTCCCATGCTTGAGCTTAGGACGTTGGATAACTAGGGGATTTGGGGAGGAAGAGGCAGCAGAAAAGGGGGAGAAAAGAAAAGAGAGAGACAGAGAGAGAAAAAAGAGACAACAGATCCTATACATTAATGCTATACTGCAGTGCAAAATCATCCAAAACATGTTCTCTCTCTCTGTATGTCTCTCTCTCTCTCTCTCTCACACACACACACACACACACACACACACACACACACACACATGCATACCCCAAGAATAGCAACTTTAGCCAGCACAGGATAAGCCTCCAAGGCCTCCCACTCCAAAGGTATAAACAAAGCAGCAGCAGGTGTCCTAGTCAGTTTTTTACAGGAACTCCAGGGGCAGATTAAGTTTTTCCCAAAGCTGTTTTAGGTCTCATTTGGTTAGAGGCCCAGGTTGGTGGCTGAAGCAAGAGTCAACATTAGGGAAGTGTTTGGGGTTCGTAATGCATACTGCTTAATAGGAGTACCTCGTCAGAAAGTCCATAGTGGGCCATATATCCCCTTTGATGTGCCTTGGGAAGCCTCCACACCAAGGGATGTAAGTAGGTCAAGGTGCGAGGTAACCATGCTCTTCTGTGTGCCTCCTGGATGAACCATTGCAGTTCCTTCCGGTCCAGGAACAAGGTATATTCTTCTGAGGTGATTCCCTATGGGATTGCTGTACATTATAGTCAGACATTTGACACCTCCATTAAGATCCTCGTCACCTAGAGTCACTCAGAGGGGGCCAGAGGGAGCGTCTGTCTCCTCTCTTCCGAACGCAGGCACCTGATGTAGATAAATCTCCAGCAGGACCATTACCACAGCCCTCAGATTTTAGTCTCCATCAAGTCAAGCGTCATTGACCCAAATAGACACACAAAATGACACATAAAAATAATTACATTAATTCAGAGTGTACTCCCAGATGTTTATCATTATGAAAAGACTGCTCAGCCAGAACTCCCCCAAGGGGGCATCAAGACAGCGTAGATTTAGTATTTCCCAAAGCTACAAATTATCATAGACATCTCCCAGACACCCTTGTTTCTCTGGGTAGCCCATATCCCTTCTCAACTAGTTATAAAGTTTAGACAGACAAATGGCTATGTAAGCCCCAAACCTGGAATTTTTATCCCATAATAGAAAGCAAATGTCTCACCTAGCATGGTGTTGCACACCTGTAATCCCAGCGACTCAGGAGGCGAGGGTGGGAGGATCTGGAGTTGGAAGCCAGGGGCAGCCTGCATGATTTAGAGAGACCCTGACTCAAAATAAAAATTTAAAAATGGGATTGGGGTGCAGCCCAGTGGTAAAGCGCTTGCAAAGTATGTGTGAGACCTTGAGTTTTACTCCCAAGTACAGCAAAAAAAAAAAAAAAAAAAAAAAAAAAAAAAAAAAAAAAAAAAAAAAAAAAAAAAAAAAAAAAAAAAAAAAAAAAAAAAAAAAAAAAAAAAAAAAAAAAAAAAAAAAAAAAAAAAAAAAAGAAACAAAAGAAGAAAGAAAGAAAGAAAGAGAAGGAAAGAAGGAAAGAAAGAAAAGAAAAGAAAAGAAAAGAAAGAGAAAGAAAGAAAGAAAGAAAGAAAGAAAGAAAGAAAGAGAATGACAGGTAATCCAAAAGTACCTACTTTCCGTCCAAGTCTCTTTACAAACTGGTACCATCAACACAAACAACAAAATGAGGACTGACACCAGCAAGAGTTTACTAGGAATTTTCCAAATCACAAAAACAAACAATGGAGTACCCTTCAAACAAGACCAGCTCAGAAACCAAAAGCCTTTTCCCTCTACCTGTGAGATGTAGTTATAGGAACCAATGAACCATGTATATGAACCAATGTCATCCATGAGGATCAGCTAACTGGAATCTAAGATCTATGGATTGCTACCTTACCAAAAAATAATGCAAAACAAACAAAAATGGAAGACAGGAGTTGATAAAAGGACATGGGCTTATGTACAGTTCTGGCAAGAGAAGAACTCTTGTTTTCTCTTTGTCTTTCCTGTAGCAGTGTTACCATTTATAGAAAAGATGAAACAAAAGCCAGGAAGTGCACATATGTAGATTTAGCTGTGAGATAAATGATCAGAACTGTGAGTAGTCTTTTCCTGAAAGACAGTTCTCCTCTTGTCAGTTTTTTTGGGCTGTTTTCACTCCCTGGGTGTGGTTTCCTGGAGAAATTTTAATTCCTTAGGGTCCACTCTTTCAGGGTCCCTGATTCACTGTTACAGAGCTACACCTGTGGCTATTGGAGCCGCAGCTCAGGCAGTCAAAGAGTGCAGCACTGGACTTCAGGGAGCAGAACATCAAGGCAGCTGGAGGCAATGGTCCCTGAAACCATCCTGCCCTCCTGCAGCTCTGGGCCTGTGATAGGAGGCACAGCCTCAAAGGTCTCTGAAATGCCTTTCTCCCATCGTCCTGATGAAAAGTCTCTGGATTTCTTCCATCTGGTGTTAGTCTCTTTATCCACGGGTGCTTGGCTATATTCTTGCACACTTTTTTTTCTCCTCCTCTTCCTATTCCTCCTTCTCTCCCTTCTTCTCTTCCCTTCTTCTCCTCTCTTCTTTCTTCTTCTTCTTCTTCTTCTTCTTCTTCTTCTTCTTCTTCTTCTTCTTCTTCTTCTTCTTCCTCCTCTTCCTCCTTCATCTTTTTCTTCTTCTTCTTTCTCTTCTTCCTCCTCCTCTTCCTATTCCTCCTTCTCTCCCTTCTCCCTTCTTCTCCTCTCTTCTTTCTTCTCCTCCTCCTCTTCCTCATCCTCCTCCTTCTTCTTCTTCCCTCTTCCCCTTCTTCTTCTTCTTCTCCCTCCTCCTCCTCCTCATTTTTCTTCCTCCTCCTCCTCCCCCTGCTGCTGCTGCTTCTTCTTCCTCCTCCTCCTCCTCCTCCTCTTCCTCTTCTCTTTTCTTTTTGTCTGTACCAAGGATAATTTTTTCTTTTTTACAAGGCCAGCCTTCAAATTTTCCACATCTGCCCTCTCTACTTCCTTTTTAATTATAAATTTTGTCTTTAAATAATTTTTCTTCTCTCACAGCTTCCTATAAATCATTCAAAGGAGCCATACAATAGCCGGAATGCTTTGCTGCTTAGATGCTTCTTCCATCAGATATCTTAGTTAGTCACTCTGAAATTCTGCCTCCATGGAGCCCTCAGGCATTTGCACAGCTCAGCAATAGCCTGAATGCCTTTGTTGCTTTATAACAGGATGGCCTATACTCCAATTCCCAATTACTTGTTCCTTGTTTCCGTCTGAGACTCTGTCTGGCCTTTACCATTCATAGTTCTAGCACTACCTGGTTACAAAGGGTAAAGTCCTCTCTTAGAAGCTCCAGATTTTTCCTGGTCTTCTCTCTTGAGCCCTTGCCATAATTGCTCCTTGTTACTGGGGAATGAGTCTGGGCAACCAGTGTCACCAGAAAGCCGGCAGCAACACCTTCATCCTTGTGATCTCTGAAAGAATTCAGACTAGACACAGAGAGTATACAGCATAATATGTTGTTCTTGTTAGGTGCTGTCGAGTCGGTATCCGACTCATAGCAACCCTGCCTACAACAGGTGAAACACTATTGTCAGTGCTTCTCTGCTGTTCACCGGGTTTTCAATGGTGGATTGATTTTGGGGAGTGGGTTGCTGGGTCCGTCTCCCAAACCTACAGCACCTGGTGTTCCCAGGTGGTCTCCCATCCAAGGACTAACCAGGCCTGACCCTGCTTAGCTTTGGAGACCTGATGGGACCGGATGCCACAGGGCTACAGCTGCAGGCACAGCAGGATATAGACAGGGTTTATTGTAGGAGATAGTTCATCTTAAGGGAGTAAAGGCGGGCAATGGTTGAGAGCTTTTGCCAAGAGCAAACGTCTTAGCTAATCCTATAGTTGAGTTTGTGTCTCCAAGGGAGAAGCGCCAGGGCACCTGGAGAAGCCAAGAGGAATCTGGAAAAACACGGAGCAATCTCAGTTCTTCAGTGAAATGGTGTAAGATGAGGATGCTTCCTTAGGCAAAGGAGAAGACAGACAGACCAGAAGAAAAGTTAAGCAAGCTTAACCTGAAGGCACAACATCTTGGGTAGACAGTTATGGTGGATGCCCTGAGAGACTGGGGCCGGGGGCACAGAGACCTCTGTCCTCCCTCTAGTTGAGAGCCAAGTAAAGCAGTGGCCCACCCAGGGTGACATGAGCCCTTCCCAGACAGGCTGAGGGAAAGCCTCCCCGTTGTTGAATAATCCTTTGTGGGTTAGGGCACATGGAGCCTGGGGTCTCTGTTTTGTAAAATAGATTAATGGATACTTTGGTCTATTTCAAAATAATGGATTCATAGACGGATGCTTTGGAATGGTCCACCTTTGCTCATCGCCTGAGGGCTCAGGCAGACGTGAATCTCAGGGTATGGGGCCCACGAGAGCAATGTCCTTCTGATATCCTGGGAGTCCGTCCCGCATTAGGCTGGAAGCGGGCGCCATGTTTAATTGCCTCTTCTTCCCTTGGCCTGCTCATCCCAATCTACCTACCCAACATGTTAATGCTCTGTATATGGCAATGCAGGCTCTTCCTAGCCTGCTCCTCCAAACTCCTCCAGCCTCCACCCACCACCCTGTCCCAAGGCTGCTTCTACATCTTCAGGTATTTGCTCTAGCAACAGCTCCCCTTCTCAGTTCTGATTTTCAGTCCTAGCCACGTGCTGGGAAAAGCAAAGTGCCAAACTGGGGGCTGGGATTTAGCTCAGTTGGTAGAGCACTGAGCTGCAGTCTCTGAGGTCCCAAGTTCAATTCCCAGCACTGCAAAAATGGGAGAAGGAGCTGGCAATCCACTCCCAAGGCAATCCCAAAACAGTCAGCCATTGAAAACCCTATGAGGGTTGCTATGAGTCGGACACCGACTTGACGGCACCTAACAACAACAACAACAACCTGGCCATAGTGTCGCAGGCCGGTGATCTCAGCACAGGGGAGGCTGAGGTGCAAGCGAACGGCTGATGTGGGAGGTCAGGTAATTGCTTCTTTACACATCAACCCTGAGGAAGGAGCGGTACAGGCAGCTATTATGGGGACTAGAGGCAGCATGGATAAGTGGACCAGTCTGGGACTGCCTGCCTACCTGGTTTTGGCAAGTAACAAGCAACAGTATGCTTACCAGTCCAGCTTGTTAGTTGTTGCTAGGTGCTATCGAGTAGGTATCCGACTCATAGCGACCCTCATACGGTTTTCAATGGCTGACTGTTTCGGGATTGCCTTGGGAGTGGATTGCCAGGTCCTTCTCCCATTTTTGCAGTGCTGGGAATTGAACTTGGGACCTCAGAGACTGCAGCGCAGTGCTGTACCAACTGTGCTAAATCCCAGCCCACCAGTTCAGCTAGGGTGCATGAATCCTCTTCTTTTTACTTGTGAGTAATCTTTTGAATAGACTAAAGAGAAATGAGCTCTAGGAAATACAAGGTGGGGGATTTACAGCTCCTTTAGACCAGGGGGTCTTAAATTCAATGGTGTGCAAGGATCGCCTGGAAGACATGTTAAAATGGGGATTCCAGGGTTTTGTGCAGACTGGCCCTCACCCATGAGCTCTGGAGCCATCCCAGGAATGTTCTGAACAGTTGGTCTGGATCTGTAAATGCAAAAGGTCAAAGAGGCACAATAGGAGCAGTGATGTTTTATACCTGCTATTATTGCTTCGGGCTGGGATTTAGCTCAGTTGGTAGAGCGCTGCTCTGCAGTCTCTGAGGTCCTGAGTTCAATTCCCAGCACAGCAAAAATGGGAGAAGGACATGGCAATCCACTCCTGAGGCAATCCCAAAACAATCAGCCATTGCAAACCCTATGAGGGTCGCTATGAGTCGGACACAACTCGATGGCACCTAACAACAACAACAACAATTATGCTTCACTTGTAATCACCTCCCTGGGGCCTGATGGATGTTGCGAACCAGCCAGAAGGGACTACTTTACCTGTGTCTTTGATGTACTTTGAAGGGGTGTGATGTTTGCAAATCGAGTCTTCTTTAAATTAACATTTATTATCTCTTTGGTTACATTGGCATTTAAAAATACGTGTTTATAATGCATTGGCATCTTTCTTTCTGTTGTATTTATTCTCTCAGTAAGACAACACATAGAAAGCAGTAATACACAGGGTCAGGCGTGCATGAAGATTTTAAGAAATATTAGCTTCTACTTCGCTGCTGTTGTTTCTTTTTTCTAACTTTACCATTTGTCCCATCAACGTTTTTCTGAGTTTACTTCCCACATCATTCTTTATGGTATTTTCTAACAAGTGAAAAAGATTTTAATTTTATCTTAGAATATTTTAAGCATTGGGGAAGAAAAAGCGAATGCTTATAGCATCATTAGCCTACAGCTATAGCCCTGTGGCATCTGATCCCGTCAGATCTCGGAAGCTAAGCAGGGTCGGGCCTGGTTAGTACCTGGATGGGAGACCGCCTGGGAACACCGGAAGCTGTAGGCTTGGGAGAAAGACCTGGCAACCCACTCCCAAAAATCAATCCGCCATTGAAAACCCTATGAACAGCAGAGAAGCACTGAGAATAGTGTTTCCCCTGTTGTACAGAGGGTTGCTACGAGTCAGATACCGACTTGACGGCACTTAACAACAACAACATAGCATCATAAACACACGTCTCATTTGCAGTGGTCACTGACCAGGGCACCTCCTTGCGCTCTTTCCGTAGTCCCTGGGCGAGCAAGTAGAACATGAACGAGTCTGACAAGTACCATCAATGGTCACTTCCACATTCACCGTACAGGGACGCCCTCCCTAGGGAAGGAATTCAGCAGGAGGTCCTAGGACCTTTTGTTGGTTTCTTTTAGCTGGGAACCTCCTTCTCAGCCCCAGATCTGACTCCCAAATGAGAGGCTACAGTAACCATGTGGCTTCCAAATGAGTAACTCTCCCTCGGTCCCTAAGGACTGACCTCTTATATATAGATATTTCCTTTTCCACCACTGTGTGACTCCATTACAGACTAGGTGATCAAAGGACTCAGGCAAGCTATGGGAACATTGACTGGTACTATCCTACCTCCAGGTCCTTTTGATAAAAAGACAGGACACTTTTAGCCATTTACCTATGTACAGACTTCTTTGCCCTAAGGGACAATCCAGATCTATGTAAACTTGGCAATAGGCTGAACCCAAAAATACTATCTTTGGCTAATAATAAGGCAAAACTCAGCCTTTCGCTGGACCAACAAATTTAGCACCCCTATGACAAGGATCTCAAAGAAGAGCCTTCAAAGTTAAGCACCTCAAGTGTTTCTTTTGTTCTCTTTTTTAAACCCACAAGGAAACAGGGGAAACAAATATGTATTGTGTGCACATGTGCTCAGGTTCTACAGTTGCATGGTATCGAAGTGGCTTATAGATCACTAAGTCATTAACTAAGTTTTGCTTTGGGATTTTCAGCAACGTGGGTAAATGGAAACTCAAAAGGCCTGGAAAGCTATTGCAGACAACATAATAAACCCAATTAGTAACTTCAATCCTGGAAAATACCATATTTCCCCAGGCAAGTCAAAAATCATCCCCCCTCGGAGAAACCTCAGGCCAAATGACTTTGAAGATGGAGTTTTTATAAAGAAAGAAAGAACAAGTGAAAGAAGCTCAGTGTTCTTAGTCATTTGTTGTTAGGTGCCGTCGAGCTGGGTCCAACTCACAGCTTGTTGTTGTTGTTAGGTGCCGTCGAGTCGGTATCCGACTCATAGCGACCCTCATAGGGTTTTCAATGGCTGACTGTTTCGGGATTGCCTTGGGAGTGGATTGCCAGGTCCTTCTCCCATATTTGCGGTGCTGGGAATTGAACTCGGGACCTCAGAGACTGCAGCACAGCGCTCTACCAACTGAGCCAAATCCCAGCCCTAACCCTGTGTAAAACAGAAAGGATATCTAAACCTGTTTATATACAAGGATAGGGCTCCTTTGTAACCTCAGCAGGAATTATAACCTGGTTCTACTTTTCCCATTGCTTTTTGGTTTTTCTTTTGTTGTTGCTAGGTGCTGTCAAGTCCAGTCTGACTCATAGCGACCCTCATAGGGTTTGCAATGGCTGTTTCGGGATTGCCTTGGGAGTGGGTTGCTATGTCCTTCTCCCATGTCTGTGGTGCTGGAAATCGAACTAAGGACCTCAGGGACTGCAGAGCAGCGCTCTACCAACTGAGCTAAATCCCAGCCCCATGGTTTTTCTTTTAGGCGTTGCTAATATGATCATATAGCCTGCAGCCGTAGCCCTGTGGCATCCGATCCTGTCAGATCTCAGAAGACAAGCAGGGTCAGGCCTAGTTAGTACTTGGGTGGGAGACTACCTGGGAATACCAGGTGCTGTAGGTTTGGGAGACGGACCTGGCAACCCACTCCCAAAAAATCAACCCACCATTTCAAAACCCTACGAACAGCAGAGAAGCACTGACAATAGTGTTTCGCTTGTTGTCTGCAGGGTCGCTATGAGTCAGATATGGACTGGATGGCACCTAACAACAACAACAAATATGATCATATATGTTTAATAGCTACAACCTGGTGTTGCTGTCTTTAATCTATGAAACCCTAGGTCCCCTTCTTGGCACTGTTCTTTTGTGTTCTGTGCCACTTCCCAATATATAACCATCAGCACGCTTTTCATCCGCCCTAGAGATCTCACCCTCAAACTCAGAAGTCAAGGTAATGGGCACAGCTGCAGCTGTATCACTATGGTGTCCGATCCCACCAGCTCTCAGAAGCTAAGCAGAATTGGGCCTGGTTAGTACTTGGATAGGGCTGGGATTTAGCTCAGTTGGTAGAGTGCTGCGCTGCAGTCTCTGAGGTCAATTCCCAGCACCGCAAAAATGGGAGAAGGACCTGGCAATCCCAAAACAGTCAACCATTGAAAACCCTATGAGGGTCGCTATGAGTCGGATACTGACTCGACAGCAACAAACAACAACAACAACAGTACTTGGATAGGAGACCTCCTAGGAATATCAGGTGCTGTAGGCTTAGGAGAAGTACCCAGTAACCGTCCCAAAAATCAATTTGCTGTTGAAAACCCTATGAATAGCAGAGAAGCACTAACAATACTGCTTTGCCTATTGTATGTAGGGTTGCTATGAGTTGGATACTGACCCAATGGCACCTAACAACAACATTCTCACAGTATTTGTGCAATAACTAAGATTACATGCTACGCATATATATCTCTGACAATGTCACTAATATCTGTTCTGATCTGTTGTTGCTGTTGTTAGCTGCTATCAAGGGAGGTCAGATTCATAGCGACCCTATGTACAACAGAATGAAACACTCTCCGATTCTGTGCCAGGTACATGATCTTTTTATGTTTAAGTCCATTATTGCAGATACCGTGTCAATCTACGTAGTTGAGGATCTTTCTTTTTTTTGTTGACCCATCATTCTCCCAAACAGGATGTCCTTCTCCAGGGATGGGTGCCTCCTGACATGTCCAAAATACATAAGATGCAGTCTAGCCATCCTTGCTTCCAAGGAGCACTCTGGTTGCACTTCTTCTAGGACAGGTCTGTTGGTTCTTTTGGCAGTCCATGGTATATTCAGTATTCAGCTCCAGCACCATAATTTAAAAGCATCAATTCTTCTCCTGTCTCTCTTATTCAATGTCCAGCTTTCACAACCATATGATGCAACTGAAGATACCATGGCATGAGTCAGACACACCTGTGACTTCAATGTGACATCTTTGCTTTTCAACATTTTAAAGAGGTCTTTTGCAACAGCTTTTCCCCATGCAATACGTCTTTTGATTTCTTGACTGCTGCTTCCGCGGGTGTTGATTGTAGAATCAAGTAAAGCAAAATCTTGGACAACCTCAATCTGGTTTAGCTCAGTTGGCAGAATGTTGCTTTGTGTTCACGAGGCCCCAGGTTCAATCCCCAGCACAGTAAAAATGGGAGAAGGGTGTTCTGTTGTGCATAATTAACCGAACCAAATCCAGAGTCTATCAAACACTACACCTCTTTGTCTAAAAATGGCTTTCTAGGTTTTTCTTAAGTAAATTTATTATTATTATTATGTTGTTGTTGTTAGGTGCCGTCAAGTCGGTATCCGACTCATAGCGACCCACACAGGGTTTTCAACGGCTGACTGTTTCGGGATTGCCTCGGAAGTGGATTGACAGGCCCTTCTCCCATTTTTGTGGTGCTGGGAATTGAACTCGGGACCTCAGAGACTGCAGTGCAGCACTCTACCAACTGAGCTAAATCCCAGTCCCAAATTTATTATACCGATAATAATTATGGTCATCATAATTTTAATCACTGGGCCTTGCCTACTGAACTGTTATTATAACTTCATGTCCTCTCCTTTATAGTCAATTCATCTTCAAACAGTGCTATAACAATCCAGTCTGATGTAGCTGGGCTCCCTTGACCAGCCTCCTAAACTTGAAAGTCAGCAAGAAGGGGACACTACACCTCCCTGTGCCTCTTCTAAGCTGGAAGTAGCCAGAATGATCCATCACCCCCTTCCCTAAGTGATTTTAGGGTGCCCACCTTTTAAAAGGGTAGAACAATTGGCAAGTTAGCTTACCCATTAACAGGAGACATGGAGCCAAAGGAGATTGAAAATGGCGCCTGCCTTTGCACCACGATGAAGAGGCCACATGTATCTCTGAGGACATTGGAAGGACATTTCAAAGAGGTCCCATACCCTTCCCAAGCCATTCAGCCATTCACCAAACCCTAGGCCCATATTATGCTAGCCACTCAGAGCTGGGTGCCCAGGTCTGATGTCACAATGGGCGTGCCCTTGTTTGAATAAACTAGGAGAAACATGGCCGCTCTCTTTTTTCTCCCTTTTCTTTTTCTAACAAGCACATACATGCCTTTTTCTTCTCTGGGGCCCACCATCGTCTCTATCCAACTAAGGTCCTTTCTCCTCTAAAAGGGCACTTAACTCTCCTGTTCTCTGGCTTCTTCGCCTTCCACTGAGAGACAGAAACACCCTTATTCAGATTCACCTAGGAAACACAGATTTTTCCACTTTCCTTCCGGTTCCCCTCAGCTGCCTCAGTTTCCCCTGTAATTATTCCTTAAAGTGTGCTATCTTTAATAAACCTATTCTTCCTGTTATAACTTTTGTGTTGGGAATAAATTCTCTTATATGCTGGATACAACGACCAGGGTTTTGCTGTGAGATTCCCAGACCCGTGCTCTAGACCTGCCTGTGCTCCCTGCAAATCTCTAGTAACATCACCATGTCAGATTTCTTGAGGCTCAGTACAATAGAATTTAGAAGTTACAGAAGGTCCCAGGGTTTATTTTCTGTTTTGATGAGATTTTCCATTTATTGAAAAAGAAGCTTTTTCCCGAGGGTAGCACAATTTCTTTTTGTCATCTGAAGGTTACAGATATGAGTCAAGTTGGTTTTTATTTTGATTCTTGAGGACCTCCAATAGCAATTTTTTTTCTCCATTATGCATTGTCTGGAAAGGCAATTATTTTGAGTGCTATGTATGGATTCCCCTTTTAAATTTTAGTGTTTTATCATGTCCAATAGCCGCTTGTGGGGTCAGGGACAGCTGCCCATCATCCTGCCATCCACACAGTGGCCCTCCCAGCCAGGAGCATCAGACAAGCCCACTGGAGTGACGCAGTCCAGCATTTCCTATAATCTACCCAGAAGCCCCTGAACAAAGGGGTCTAATGGCCAAATACCCAGATTTGCAATAAACAAAGAGAAGTCCTACAGGTAAAAGGCATGTTTCATTTAGCGGAACCCAGAGTTTTCCAAACATTTTAATACATAGCCCCTTTATCGCCTAACAATGATGTTGCTGTTGTTGTTGTTGTTAGGTGCTGTGGAGTCATGTCTGACTCATAGGGTTTTCAATGGCTGATTGTTTCGGGATTGCCTTGGGAGTGAGTTGCCACATCCTTCTCCCATTTTTATGGTGCTGGGAATCGAACTCGGGACCTCAGAGACTACAGCACGGTGCTCTACCAGCTGAGCTACATCCCAGCCCAACAATGATGTTAGGTCTGCAAAACACCTCGGAAAACAACCTGCATTTACACACGGCTCTCAGAAGAGCCTCACCACTTCCATTCTGGGTAACGAATTGAAAATTTCACCAGAGCATCCTGCCCACCACTTGAAGTTATTTATGATGGCGACTAAGTTATAGTGCAGTCTACAGGCAATCCCCATCCCATCATGTCTATGCAGATGTATCTCTTTCTTTCTTTCTTTTTTTTTTTTTTTTACAGTCTAGAGGTCTTTATTTTTTTTCACCTATTATGCCATGAATTCATAAGGAATAGGTTTCAGAAGCTCAGGCTCCTTCCCACTGGTTCTCACAAAGTGTGCTTCCCTGGGCGGAGCAGGCTGGCGCTTCAGCTGAACCCAGGTACCTTTCTCTTTGGCTTCCTTCTTTTTCTGATCATTTTCTTTCACAC
>VMDO01022809.1:0-32817 GCA_007922755.1 Pedetes capensis | reverse complement strand
TTTCCTTGCAAACTTGTAGTCCAGTATCAGTTCCTATTTTTATCCTTGAATGTCCATTGCAAATCCGTCTAAGGGTTTTTCCAGTAATTACTCACAGCACTTTGTTAAAAGTTTGCAATTTCTTCAGTCATTTAATAATATCTTTCTGTGAAGAAACTTTGCTAAGTTAACCATTATTGAGTGGGTGAGATGTGAATGGAATGTTAGAAATGTGTGAATTGAAGTTCTGTATTCATTATAGATATAACCCTTATTTAAAACAGTGAAATCCATACTCAAACTAGGAATGAAGGTGAGATATTTCTAAATTTTTGCAAAAGTGGGTGATTTTTTGTTTGAATATAATAATAGCAGGAGGAATTATAGCAATCTGTCATTTACCCTGAAAAGGACAAGCCTATGTATTATGAATACTTTCAAGCTTCCCTTTGGAATATACCAAGAAATGCATTTGGAGTTATCTTTGCTTTTCTGCCATTGTAAATTTAGAACCTGGAATTGGGGTTTGATAGTGTGATGCGTTGCTCACAAGAGGCTAGAACTCCCATTCCTAAGGGATTTTGAGATTGAGGAACACTTATTTAATCTGCCCTTCATGCCTTGGTTCTTCTTCCTCTTTGCAAGTTGAATAACAATATTTTTGGTTGTTTTGTTTAAGTTGGTGCTCTGAAGCTTATTCTTAGTACCCTTTACTCTCAATTGTCAAATTTTGATAAAACATGTGCCATTTTCTTTGGTAAGAGAAAGCAGGTCTTAATGTCTGCCAGAACACAATTTATATGCCTTATTGGCGTCATTAAACTTTTAAAAAACTTTAGCATTGGTTACTTTTTTCCATTGCATTTAATCTCAAGTGCTGCTTGTCACTGAATTGTCACCTTCCCTCCCTTCTCTGCCTGATTGCTCCCAGAGCAGACCAACCCCGAGGCCCACTGGTACAGAAGGGAGATGATTTCTAATCATAGGGAGATTTAGTTTTGATAGCTTAGTTCAAAATCTTTTGGAAGCTTTTCTTTGTGCCAGGTTAGATGCAAACAAATCATGGAAGAAGACACCCCATGTATGCGGTAGTTTTTAAGAGGAATGTGAGTCTTTCCAGCCTTTCTCCCCCTCCTGCCACCCAACAGGGTTCTCACTGTGTGCAGCCCAGGCTGGCCTCAGACTGCCCTGCTGCCTCCGCCTCCGAGGGCTGTATGCTGGACTTTGTCAGCCTCTTGAGAACAGAACAGGCTGCATTTTAAGGCTCAGCAGCTTAGTTTGGGGGACATCACCTTTCTTTGTCATGGGCCGGAGTCTGATTCTTTCGGACGGCGTAGCCCGGTAGTTCTCCTGTCCCTCTGGCTTGGCAGGAGCAGATCAAGTTCATCATTGCACTGCAGCATCCTGAGCCTGGCTGGAGTGGTAAAGATCTTCATCGCAGTGTGTAGTATTTTGTAGAGCACAATTAATGGGAAACATTTGGCCAAATCTGAGGACAGTCAAATTCTTCAATGTGGTTTACCTGACTGGAGTAGTGATATGCACCTTAAGTCATAAAATGAATAAACCATTGGAAAAAACCAAACACAGTGGGGCTTGTCTGCAGTTTTGTTTTGGTCCTCACATCTGGAAAGCTGTGATACAATCAGATGAAATTTACACTTTGGCAAAACAATTGGCCTTCTGAGTGTTTTTCCAAGGGCTGTTGGAACTCCTTAAACTTGAATAATTGTGGCTTTTGGGCCAGGAACGAAAGCTGGACCGGCTTCCTGACTAGTGAGAGGGGACACCCAACATCTGACCAAGGTGCAGGATGCCAAGGTATGATTTTGAAGGGGGCCTTTCATTGGGGACATGGGCAGAAATCATGAACAGAGTCAGGAAGTGTCCGGCATGACTAGTACGTGCATCTTTTCCCCAGTACTGGTGGGCTGACCACAGGGCCCTGCATGTACTTTGCAAGTGCCAAACCACTGAATTGCACCCAAGCCTCCTTTTTAAATTTTTTTATCTCCAGTCAGGGTCTTAGTTATGCAGGCTGGTCCTTGAACTCATGATCCTCCTGCCTCTGCCTTCTGGGTTCCTGGGATTACAGGCGTGCACCCCTGCACCCAGCTCATTGGCCTTCATTGTTTGAAGGGCAGACAGTGGTGACTATGCCGGCAACTAATCTGGTTGGACTTCATTTCATATGGTTTGTCTTCATCTGGCACTTGATTCATTAGGTCAACTACTGAGGTAGAGTTATTAGGTTTGGAATTGTCAGAGAAATTCTGCTTGTAATAAAGCAACCTGAAAGGTTCTGCCCTAGGAAGCCTCTGTTTCCTTGAAAGTTAAACAAAATTCAAGCTGGGGGCTGAGGCGCACTCGTGTGATCCTAGTGGCTTGGGAGGCTGAGGCAGGAGGATCATGAACTCGAGGCCAGGGGCAGCCTGCATAACTTAGACCGTGTCTCAAGATAAAAAATAATGGGGCTACGGGTGCTGCTCAGTGATAGAGCACTTGCCTGGCATGGTGAGGGCTCTTGGATCAACCCTCAGCAGTCGGGGAAGAATTCACCTGTTTAGTAGAGGAGGTTCTGGTCCGATGTGTATATTTCCTACACCTCCCTGTCCCAGCCTCGCTAGTTCAGATGACCTTACTCTAAGGCTAGCATCCACATTCCACTGTGGAGTAGTTGAGGTGTATGATGCTTTTATGGGGACATTACTTGAGAGAGGAGCAGGCCCACTGTTTGGTCCTGTGTCACACTGTGTCATGAGAATACATTTGATGCATCAAGTCAGGGTTTTACCTCCTGTGATGGGATCTGCTTGCTCTCTGTGATGCCAGCTTACGATACCAGAGGGTTTTCAGGTTCCAATACAGATCTTGAGGCCGTCAGCAAAAGTGGGATGTTTCATTGATGCTCTTCCAGGTTTCTGATGGTCTATTTTATCTGTATCGATTTAGTGGTCTAAAACATGAAACTACAAAATCCAACCAAACAACAGTTTATACTGTATGCAGATCTTTTGACATGAGAATATGGTACAGTTTTATGCCTGAATAGTATTTCTTTGTATGCATGGGCCTTTTTGCAGGCCTCAGCTTTTCATAATTAGTTGTAGTACAGCAGTGATTCTTCTGGTTTAAGTTTCTATAGGTAAGTTTTTGCTGATAATGGCTGGTTCAAGAGAATTCATATTTACTGACAGGTCCTGCCCAAGCACTGTCCTCAGGGTAACTGTTAATTACTCCCACTCAGTTGTCATAGGGTGTCTGTTGCCTTATGTCTTAGCCGTTGTTGCCACCTGTGCTTCTTGCAGGTAGAAGTGAGCTTGATTTAATTTGCCTTTTGTCTTCTCCTGTGAAGGAAGCTTTTTAGGCTGATACCACATGGCTGTGAACGACGACAGCTACCAGGCATGGGAAACTGGGTAAGTTGACCTCAGGCTCAGTTTCTTCATCTGTGGAACAGGTTTGGGAAGAAAAATCCACTAACCTTGGTATCGAGAATTCCTTGAAAGCTGGATTCATTTACATCCACACTTAAATTTTCCCATCATCGCAGTGCGCCCTTGAGAATCTGGCAGTGTGGCTCATGGTTTACTCCAGTGTCTGTGGATTTCAGTGTGCCATTGAAAAACACGTGCATTTCCGTGAAGAAAATTGAAATGGCAGGGGGTAGTGAAAAGGCCCCTTTGACCCTCCTCCTGCTTCACCCTACCCAGAGGTAAAACCTGAGTAGGTTTGGAGCAGTGCCTTCTACACCATCTTCTGTGTATTTACAAGTCTTTCACGGGTGTAGCCATTGACATATGCAGGTTGGGTGGTGGGCATGTAGGCATCAGTGTTGAGGAAAGCCCTTTAGTGACAGCTATCATTGTGGAAGGCTGGCACCTGGAGGCTCTAGTCCTGGCAGTTGATTTCCCCGTATCTCTGACACGGTACGAGAGGAGGGGCAGGGCTCGTGGGTGCCGTGGAGTGGGTGGAGCAAAGTCTGATTCTTCACACTGGAGTTGAGGGCCTACCGGGGAGCTGTCACGGGGGCGAGGTGAGTGCCGGCTGACTCAGGTGGGGAGGGCTGAGTGCACTGTGGGCTGTGCTCTGCGAGCCTTTATTTAGGCAGGTCTCCCCACACATCTGCAGTTGGAGGCTATGCACCAGAAGTGCTGGCCCCGTGGGACTGCCCTGGAGAGCTCCAGGAGGCTGGGGTTTACCCAGCACCACCACCAAGGCGGGCTTTGCAGGCCCACAGTGCAGACTGGCCGCCTGAACCAGGAAGAAGGGCTTGGGGGCACCTGGGGGTCGTGGGCCTGGGTGTTTGCTGTGGACTTGACAGTATCTCATATAGCCCAGGCTGCCCTAGAACTCCTTATGTAGACCTGGCTGGACTTGGGCTTGTGTCCATCCTCCTAACTCAGCCTCGTGAGCACTGGGATTACAGGTGTGTGCCGCCAAACCCGGATGCTGCGGACTTTTTAAACATTTTTGTAGTATAGAGTATAGAATAAGTTTATGAAGAACAGTACACCTGAGCTGGACGTTGTGCACACTTGTAATCCCAACAACTTGGGAGACAGAGGCAGGAGGATCACAGGTTCAAGGCCAGAGGTAGCCTGTGTAACTTAAATCCAGTTTAAAAAACGGGGCTGGGCATACAGCTCAAGACAGCTCAGTGGCAGAGTACTTGCAAAGTATGCATAAGGCCCTCGGTTCAGCCCCTCAGTACCAAAAAAACCACACTTTGAAGCAATAATTACAGGGAAAACTACCAGCAAGGGGGACATGAATCCAGCTGAGAACAGAGCCGCAGACTGTTGCTGTCTTCCTCAGGTCTGGTGCTGCCAGGACCGAAGTCCTGGGGAGAGAGAGCCCCTCACCCATCAGCCTGTCGCACTTTCCACTCCCTCTCCCTATGGTGAATCTCAAGACCACAGTGGCTGTTTTGATCTTGAGCTGTGCCAGAATTCTGTACCTGCAGAAGAGGCTTGATTTGCTGTTCGGGGCTCGTGGTGTAACAGGTGTGGCATGGAGCTGTTTACCTACACAGCTGCGCTGGCTCCCCAACTTAAGCCAGCTTGCCCCTGGCCCTCGCAGTGTTTCAGATGTTTTGAACCGCGGTCCTGTCCCATGAAGCTCTTGTGAATACACTTGCCGACTCAGCAAGCCTCAGCAGCACCCTGACCCAGCTGTGGATGACCCGCCCTCATTTCTCTGTTTTACTCAGTATGCTGCAAGTGACCACATCAGTTTCACAGCCAGCTTGAGGACCTGGGCATTGGCCTCCACGCCAGCATCCGGCACCCTGTAGGTACGGGTGTTTCTCGAAAGAATGGGTATGTAAAAATGGCTTGAAGAGGGTTTCCAGGTTTTCACAAAGTCCCTGCTTTTCTTCCCAAGCCTTCCGTCTGTTGAGAACAAGGGTGCCGTGGCTGAGAGTGGGGATTTGGGGTTGGGGAGGTATGGGTGGGAATGCTAGCCTTATGCAGAGAGCCTGCCCCCGACCCTGCCGTGGGTTTGGTGCTGTGAAGATGTCAGCCATTGGGTGTCCTGGTCACCCTCTGGCTGGACGAAGTTCCCTTCTCAGGTGCCAAGGGCTGTCCTGGATTCTGCTCCAGCCTCCTTGTGTCTCTGCCCCCTCTTCGCTGTGACTTTGTGGTTTCAGCCTGGCCTGTCTGTGTGTGAGAACCAGCCCTGGTCAGGCTCTACCCCGGGAAAACCTACGGGAGGGGGCTCCTTGGGTGGGGCCTAGGCCTCGTCGGGCAGGTGGCTGGTGGTGGTGGGCTCTTTGGGGCCCGCCCTGAGGTCCCTGCTCTGGGCTGCAGCCTACCTATCTGCAGGCCCCCGGGCTTTGAGGAAGTCAGAGCCAGATCAGCCATCAGTGTTCCTCTGGTGCAGGGCGTTTTCCTGGGCTTGGCAGGAGGAAGTTCATGCCCAAGAGGCCCTGGGGTGTGGTGAGTCATGGCTCGCAGGGAGTGACCAGGCCTGGTGTGCTGTGTCACCTTGGGGTTGGTTTAAAGTAGATTCCTGGACTCTGCCTACACACACTGAGGCCAAAGGTCTGGGAGGAACAGGGTATCCTTTTTTCTTTAAAGGCAAATTAACAAAAGTGGGTCCTGAAACCTCCCATCCACTGCCTCTGTTTACATTTTAAATGACACGTGCATGGTGGTGGCTGTGGGGTTGTACGGATAGGTACTTGTGAGGTCTTCCTGAGCAGTGGGCTGCCCTTTGCACATCACCTCATGGAGGTGCCTCTGGAGGCTGGACCAAGGTCAAGGCTGGTGGATACAGCAGAAAAGAAAAAGGCCCTTGGTCCTGGAGGCTGCCAGCCACTGCCTTGACTCCACTGGCCTGGGATGCAGCCATCGCTGGCGAGCCTGATTGGCTGTACTTTCCAAGAGCGCACACACGTCATCCTGAAAGACACCGAGAAAGGGCACTTGCTGCTCTCATCCACCGTGCCTCAGTTTCCCTTTCCCTACAGAGGAGGAGTTGAGGCTGTGAGGATGGGATGAGGCGCTGCCTGAAACACCTGGGGGCAGCTGAGCACAGGGAGCTTTGTTAATCCTGGTAACTCGAGTTTAAGGTGGCCTTCGCCCTTTTCCTCACCGGTGAGTGGAGGTGGTGGGCCACTTGCCACTTGGCCAGTGGGGGTGGAGTCTGACCCCAGGTGCGAGGGAGAGGAGTGGGGTGTGCTGAGATGCGCAGGAAGGCCGATGGGGCCGCCCCTGGGCCCCCCTGTGAGGCTCACTGCTCTGTGGACCCATCTTGAAGGAGCTGTCTGTCCCCAGCGATTCCCTGCCACAGTCTCAGCCACATGCCAGGCCAGCACGACAAATGGGCTCTGGCCAGTCTGCTGGCAACCCCACCCGGTGCAGCCTCCACTGCACAGTGGGCTCCAGCCACCAATGCCAGAGGAAGCCACAGGTCTCCCAGGCCTGGGGTAATATCCCCGCCCAGGCTGTGGGGGAGCTTGGGGAGGGGAGCACAGGCAGCCTCACAGGCCCTCCTGAGGCTGGAAAGGGTCAGGGCTGGGGTTCTTGGCAGTCCACAGTAGGGATGTCCCTTCTCTGTCCAGCTCGCCACCCCGACATGCTCTCCAGGGGCCTTCCAGAGTTAACATTCGCCCAGCTGCGCAGTTGACTGCAGAGTTCTGTCTCTGTCTGCCCTGGGGTGCCCTTCACACAGGATCCTAATAGGCTGCTCCCCCGTTCTCTAGGTCCACCCCTTAATTGTCATCTGTAACCCTTCTGATGCTTCCTTCCTGTGTTACTCTGCCCCTAGTCTCCTGTTGTGCGTTTTTGTTTTGTTTTGTGCTTTTGGGGGTGAACCCAGGGCCTTACACATACTTTGCAAGTGTTCTACTGCTGGGCTGCACCCTCAGCCCATTTTTAAAAGTTTTTATCTTGGGACAGGCTCTCCTCAAACCTGTGGTGGTCCTGTCTGCACCTCCTGAGTCGCTGGTGGTGGTGCAGGCTGTGCCCCTGTGCCTGGCACTCGCTGTGTTTTACGGTGGTTTTATTTACTGGCGTGCTGTTTTTGGGGTGGGGGCGGCACAGATGTCACTGCTGCCAGGGCTGGCCTCAGACTCACCCAGTGAGTATTTGTTGGGAGGCAGAGGGATTCCCGTTTTATAAGTGAGAAGACCCCAGGCCCTGCAAGGTTAAACCTGTGGCAGAACCAGGATCCCAGCCTGGATCTGTCTGGCTCTGGTCCTGTCCAGAAGGTGCTTGTGGACGGCTCTCACTGAGCTCAAGCTGGGGTTCAAATTCAGGGAGGGTGGGGGCCCGGACCTCAGACTTCCCCTCATCTGCAGGGTGGGTTGACAGGCGAACCTGTCACTGAGACCTCCTCACACGTAATCCGTTGCCTGGCTCCTTGGGAACTGGCCTGGCCAGTGACCAGCCAAGGCTGGGTGACCTGTCTGACCTGTTGCCTCACAGACACGTGGCCGGGGTGGAGACCTTCCCCTGAGGTGACACCCCATCCAGTGACACTAGACCCCCACCACCACACACTCACCAGGAGTCAGACACCCGCAAAGGCCTGACTCCCTCCCCCCCACTCCGCCCCCAGGGGGGGCATCCGAGGTCACCATGAGCCCTTGCCAGGCCGGAAGCCCTGCATTCTCCTGAAGTGACTCACTTCCTGTCTGCGCCAGGAATGTGGAGCCTGAGAAACAACTCGGAGCTGCTCCAGCAATATCGCCCCCTGCCCTTGCCCCCCCCCCTCACAGGGCCTTAAAGCAACAGCGTCCCGCCAGGGGTCCTCCTGGGCTGCCCCAGTAGGCCTAGAACAGGGATCCAGGCCGCCCTATTCTCCCCGCGTGGACTTCCTGTTTCCTCGCCCACCCTTCCCTGTGCGGGGACCTCACTGCCTGGTTTAACACGCCCAGACCCCCCCACCCCTACCCGACCCGACCGGGGCCTCCGAGCCGCAGCCCTCTGTGCTCCCCAACATCCGTGAGATCCCGAGGCTTGCCAGCGCAGGGCAGGAGAGTGCGCCTCTGTTCAGGATGTTTAAAAAGACCACACTGGCAGCTGCGCATGTCGAGGGAGGGGCGATCTTCCGATCTTCGGCCTGTGGGTTGGGGTGCACGGAGTTTGGGTGGGTGCCTTCCGGGCCTCCCTGTCCTTGAGGATCCCCGGACCGCTCCCAGATTTGGGTGTCCGGGTGAGAGGCTCGGCAGTCAGGGTACTGAACTCTTGAAGCCTGGTTCTCCGAGCTTAGGCCCTGCCTCCGCACCCCAAGCTCCTTGTTCTCAGGCTACCAGATGGCGGCCACCCTCCAGGGCTTGGCCTCGGAAGTCCCTCCACAGGTCCCAGTGTGGCTGCAGCCCTGCTAGCATTTGGCAGGAGACAAACCCCTGGCTACGTGCAGAGCCGGCCCGGCTTCTGCGTGTGTGGGGAGGGGATGTGAGGGGCGGTGGTGATGCGGAACCCAACAGGAAACCCCAGGCCTGCAGCGGCCTGGTGAGATGCAGGAGCCAGGCGCACTGCCGTCCTGATAACCAGCTCTTTCCCAACTGCGCCCTTGCAGACTCATCCCATTGCTGAGCCGACTCCACGTGCCCGAGGGGGAGAGGGCGAGAGGGCTAGAGGGCGGGACTTGTCTGCGGATGGCTGCGCAGCTGGAACTCCAGCCTGGGGTTTTTCTCTCTCAAGTCCAGACTCTCTCCTCTGTGCGACATTTCTACACCAGTCTCAGTGGAGCTTGGGATCCACCGAGAGTGTGACATTTGAGGTCATTTTATTTGTTTAACTTTGCTCTTTATGCATTCCAGGTAAATGGCAGTGTTGGGGGGGGGGGATTTATCCATGTCCTTTTCCACTGAATTCTGCTCTTAGTTTGTGGTAAAATAGGACTCTTTTATTAAAAAGTGGTTGATTGGAACATCAGGGATTACTGTGTAAGGAATAACATAGCCAGACTGAGCCAAAGGATGCTGAGGCCCAGTCTCTGGAGGTGGGCTGCAGAGCTTGAATCCTGGCTCTAGCACTTAATGAGTTCTGTGACATTAGCCCATCCAGTTAGCATCCCTGTGCTTCAGTTTCCTCATCTGCAAAATAAGAGTGATGATAGGTTCTTTTTCAAGTTGTTACTGCAACTTAAATGAATTTCACGACCTCAGTATTTATAAAATCCTTAGAATAGCACTTGCTATGTAGTAAGAAATAAAGTGTTTGTTGTTGTTGTTGTTGTTAGGTGCCGTTGAGTCAGGTCTGACTCATAGCAACCATGTGTGCAACAGAACAAAACATTACCAGATACTATGTCATGCCTGGCACTGTGTTAGTGCTTCTCTGCTGTTCCTAGGGTTTTCAATGCCTGATTGTTTTGAGATTGTTTCAGGAGTGGGCTGCTAGTTCCTTCTCCCAAGCCTATGGCACCTGGCATTCCCAGGCAGTCTCCCATCCAAGAACTAACCAGGCCTGACCCTGCTTAGCTTCCAAGATGTTTATTGTTGTTGTTGTTAGGTGCCGTCGAGTCGGTATCCGACTCATAGCGACCCTCATAGGGTTTTCAATGGCTGATTGTTTCGGGGATTGCCTTGGGAGTGGATTGCCAGGCCCTTCTCCCATTTTTGCGGTGCTGGGAATTGAACTCGGGACCTCAGAGACTGCAGCGCAGCGCTCTACCTCTACCTCAGTAGCTCTTTGGCTACTGAGCCAAATCCCAGCCCAAGATGTTTATTAGCTATGATAAAATATGGAATTGTCCTCACACGTCACAGATAGAGCTTATATCCCTCTCTGTCCTCCCAACTCCATTTCTATTCTCAGACACAGTTTCTTCACATACTGCCTGCACCTACCTTCTTGCTACCACCCCAGAGCCAATAAAAGCTCAAGGGATCTGGGGAAACTGGTCAGTGGTATTGATGTCCAGCTGAAAGAATTCACACCTGAGCATAGCTGCTGAAATTTTAAATAATAGAAATAGAAACTTAATAAAATAGTCACAATGAAAAGTTAGGGGTTGACACAAGTAGTGAAGTGGGATAGATACTCCAGGAAACACCCTGGTGTGTGTAAGAAATTGGTATCCAGCAAGAAATAACAGAAGGCCAAGTGCAGTAGCACACACCTGCAATCCTGGCACTGAGGAGGCTGAGGCAAGAGGATCATGAGTTCGAGGCCAGCCAGGGCTATGTAGCGAGACCCTGTCTCAAAAACCCAACCCAACCAACCGACAAGAAACAAAACAACAACCCCACAAAGTTCCAGGGAAGGAGTAGATTAGTCAACTAATGGTGCTGAGAAAATTCACTATTTGGGGGAAGAGATGAAGTTAGAGCATTGCCTCATCTACCCAAATACCTTAAGACAGATTAATGAGTTAAATGTAGAGCGTAAGAATTTGGAAACTGGAGGGAAATTTACGTAAATAATTAACAGTATAAGCATAAAAGTAATGGACAATATTTTTCAAAAATATTGTTTATAAATATAAATATAATTTTTCACCAGTATAAACAAAATTGAAAACTTTGGCAAGCATGTCAAATTCAGCCACCCTCATGCTTACAGATGCGTGCTTGTTTTTGTGTGTGAATGAGAAAATAATATGTCAAGAAGGAAAAGAAAAGACACAAACAGGGGATTTTCAGAAGCAGAAATACAAATGGCCAGTTAATATGTGGGGGAAAAAACGGCTCAATCTTACCTTGTAGATAATTAAAATTTCAAAAGCAAGACACTGGCCAGGTGTGGTGCGTGCTTGTAATCCCGGCACTCCGGACACTGAGGCAGGAGGATCCTGAGTTTGAGGCCAGCCTGGGCTACATAGTGAGACCCTGCCTTAAAAAAAAAAAAAAAATCAACACAAAACAAAACCCCCAGCAATAACAAAATCCAATCACTCTCCTAAACACTTTTAAAGGCCATTTTTAAAAGGTAGATATTACTCAGGGCTGGGAGGATGGCCTGCCCCCTCCCATGCTGCTCTTGAGATGGGCTGAAACATTTTTGGAAAATAAGTTGGCTGTATCTACCTTTAAGAATGGTCCTTGCTTTCAGTCCTAGAATCCTATTCTACATCTGTCTTCCAAGGGAATGGTCAGTCAGTGTGAGGTGTAGTGTTCCTTGGGGCACAACCTAAAAACCTCCTGCTGAGGGGCTCATTAAACATCTTTTACTAGTTTCTCTAGATCGAAAATGATGTCCTTATAAAGCACGTTCTGGAAGAAAACCTCACGGCGTGGGGAAATGCTTCTAATGTTAGGTGCCATCCATGGGATCTGACTCACAGCAACCCTATGTACAACAGAACAAAACACTCCCCAGCCCTGTGCTACGCACACCACCTTTTTACGTTTGCGCCCATTGTTGCTGTCACTGTTTCTTCTCATTTTAAGTTGTGTCACTTCAGCAAAAGGAGGTCCCAGGGGCTTTACTCCATTCCCATCATTAGGGTGGACTCTCCTTCGAGTAGGCAACTCGTCCTCAGTCATTTCTTGAGTGCCTTCCAGCCTGGGAGGCTCATTTTCCGGCACTATCTTTGACAGTGCTTCTCTGCTATTCATAGGGTTTTCAAAGGATGAGAAATACATACCAGCGTTCTCTGCATTTGGCCAGGATAGTGACTGGTAGCAGAGTTTCAGTCAATACCGGTTGCTGTCACGGATAATTCACACCCTCCAGTGCTCCAACCCCGCCCAAGCTCCTCCCTTGGTGAAAAAGGAAGTACCTGAATGTCTGAATGTCGCAGCGCCCTTCCTGGCCGCACCCTGCATGAGCCAGACAGGGAGGATTGTCGGGTGCTGGGTGCTGGTCCCATGAGGTTTCATCCTCCGCGAGCAGCCAGGGCTCCCGACAGCCTTCATTCCACCGCTCCCTCCTGGGCGTGTCCTGGCCTTCAGCAGGCTCGGTTTCTGGCTGCTCACTGCCATCTAGAGGCTGCTGGACCGCAGGGCATCTGCCCCTTGCCATCCCGCACCAAAGGCTCTGACACCAGACTCCAGCCCCGCTCCCGGGCGAGAGGACCCTCTCATCACGGCACACGTGCCCCCTTGGAGGGATGCTCGTTTTATGGAAGCTTTGAGAACGTCAGCGCTCGGAAGACCCTTCAAGATGCCTTATGTGAAAAACACAGGGGAGGTTTGAGGCAGGGTCTCGGACCTGCGTCAGTCACCGGGTGGGAGACTGTTAATAATAGAGATCTCCAGGCCCCTCCCCACTCCTCTCACTCAGAGCTCCCTTGGGGGAAGGGTGTTGAATATCTGAGTGATAACACCCACCTCCCCAGTGATTTTGTTGCACAGTGGCATGGGAAACTTCTTGGAGGCGTTGCCTATTCTTCCTTCTACTGAACTGCAGGACAAGTGTAATGCCTGGAGATGGAAAAGCCACTGGGAGCATGATGTCATTTTAGGACTGGAGAATGGATGGCATCCGTAGTGGGCCAATAAGAAAAAAAAAAAAAAGTCATTTCTCTGGCACTCCAGAACCACCCTTGGACCACCTAATATCAGATCTTTATGTCACAGAAAAATACATTTCTTTTCTTTTCTCGCTTTTTCGTGAGACAGATTCTCACAGTGTAGCCCAAGCTGGCCTTGAACTTACATGTATCTTCCTGCCTTAGCCTCCCAAGTGCTGGGATTACAGTGGTATGCCACTATGTCCAGCTAGAAAAGTAAGTTTCTATGTTATTTAGGCCACTGTCATTTTAGGTCTTTCTTCCTCATAAAGGACCTCAATCTTAATACGTGCACTACCTCAGAGACTTCTTGGGAAGATGAAATGAGATATCACATATAACTTGCCTATTGGAGTGGCACATTGTGAACCCTCAGCAAATGGCGTTTTATTATTCTTGTCTCTGGCATCTAATTATAATAACTGTCCTTCATTCCAAACGAGAACTCTAGAGATGAATTCTGAAAAGGAAGACGGTCAAGATCAGGTTGTTAACTTCTCTTGTTGTTGTTCCAAATCATTATACAAAAGAAAAGTCTGATCACAAAGAACTAATTCAACTAGAAATGAATTTGAGCGCATAAGTTCCCCGTTTACAAGTCTGAGTTGACAAAATTCAGCCTCACAGATTTGCATGGTATTTTAATTGGAGGAAGAGCTGTACATTCTTTTAAATAGTCTTGTTTACAAACACACAGCTCAATTGTTCTGCATTTGAAATGCAGCCTTTTGAAAGAAGTTAGTCCTATTCTCCTTGGCTTTATCTGTTTTCAAAAACATGGCTGAACATTTTTTTAGGAGCAAATGTCCTCAGTTCAACTTTGAAATAGATGCACGGTTCATTTACCAAGTATTGGATGCTATCTACTGCATCTACTGCGTGAATGATGTGAATGATTTTGGCGTGATGGTTTCTGAGGTGCTGCCTAACTCTTAAGTTCTCTGGTTCAGCAAAATACTGCCAGCCTTTAAAACACAGAACTTGATTACTAAGGAATCTCAAGGGAAAAAGAAGGGCAGCAGAACTGAAGACAAAATTGTTACAAAGTTCATTATCAACGGATGAAGACAAAAATCAAGATGATTCAGGCGGCAGAGGCAGGACAATCGCAGGTTCAAGGCCAGAAGTAGCCTGGGCGCATAACTTAGTGAGACCCTGACTCAAAAAATGAAAAGTGGGCTGGGGTGCAGCTTAGTGGTAGAGCACTGGCAAAGAATATATAGGACCCTTGGTTTAACTCCTAAATATTGCAAAAAAGAAAGGGGGAGGGGGGGGAGGGAAAGAGAGGAGAGAGAGAGGAAGGAAAGAAATGAATAGAAAAAAAAGGTGGTCAGTCTTTAACATCTGAACAACCACAAAACTTTATCAATATTAAATATAACATTGGAGCACAAGGTAATACCTGTTATAATTCTATATGGATACACACACACACACACACACACACACACACACATTTTTTTTGTGTGTGTTTTTTTTTGCGGTACTGGGGGTTGAACCCAGGGCCTTGCACCTGCATGCTTTGCAAGTGTTGGACCACTGAGCTGCACCACCAGTCCTTTTTTATTTTATTTTTTTTCACTTTTTGAGACAGGGTCTCACTAAGTTACACAGACTGCCTCGGGTCTCGAACTTGCGATCCTCCTGCCTCCACCCTCCACCTCGCGAAGTGCTGGGATTACAGATGTGTGCCACCTTGCCCAGTTTATGGACATAATTTTATGAAAACAATAAATATCAGTATTTTGATTATGAAATAAAGCAGTATTTTATGTTAACTCATAATAAAAAGAAAGTATTTCCTATACGACTGTAGAGAAACTGGTATACAAATAAATCCAACTAAAAAACGAGAGGCATATTTATTTATTTATTTAGGTGCTGGAAATGGAATCCATGGCCTCATGCCTGCGAGGCCCATGCTGTACTACTAAGCTACACTTCCAGGCAGGGTTGCATTTTAAAAGTCCACAGAGGTTGGCACTCTGGTGCATGTTTGTAATCCCAGTGATTTGGGAGGCTGAGGCAGGATTAAGGACTGGAGGCCAGAGGCAGCCTACACAACCTAGCCAGACCATTTGAAAAACAAAGCAAAACAAAAAGATAAGAAAAGAACAGGAAAAAAAAAAAAAAAGGAGTGTGGCTGGAAAGGAGTACTGCGCAGTGGTGGAGCATCTGCCTCGCAGGCCTGAGGACCTCGGTTCAACCTCTGAGGACTGAAGAAAAAAAAGGTCCATTGAGTTGTTTGACATGTAAACAAACCCAACAAGCCCAGTTCAGCCAAACAGTAGCTGAATTATACACTTTTAATGTGATTTGAGCTCCAGGGCCTAGGAGAAAGCAAAACATCATTTATAGAAATAGCCATGTTTTTCTTGAGTTGTATGAGGTGAAATTCCTATTGACCTTCCCTGTGCTGTGTGATTTATGTCTGATTATTGTTTAGGCTAATTCCCACCAAGGTCTAAGCTGTCCCTTCCTCAAGGACAGGGACTGAACCCTTTTAATCTGCTTGATAAGGCACTCATCCCTATGGAAATTGCAAAATGTTTATGGTTGTTATTAAGCATGCCAACAAAATACATCACAATCCACTAGGCACAGGGATTGACGATTACCAGCCATCTTGCCCTGGAGCGTAATGGGAGACCATGAAGCATGGGTGGAGAGTTGGGACAAGGTTGAGGAGTGAATCAAGGACGGAGAAGCACAGAGAAGCAGGTGTGGGGGTGCACACCTGTAATCCCAGCTCTCGGAGGGTCAGGCAGGAAGATTGTGAGCTCCAGGCCAGCTTGGGCTACATAGCCAGACTCTGTCTCAGAAACCAAACCCAAACAAACCAAAACCCTAAACCCCAAAGCAAAACAAAAGCCAAGGCGATGGCTGGAGAATAGAGGGCAGGAGACACCTAGTCAGGATTCAGAATAGAACTGAAGTTCAAATGCAAAGAGATCAGTGCCTCGGAGATGAGGAGTTGGCATGGAGCTGACTTCTGCGTGGATATGGGAGTCACTATCCACTGACCCCCAAATCTGCTCAGTTATCCACTCTTATCAGTTTCCTGAGGCCACCCCAAGAGAACTAGGCTAAGCAGCTGAAACATGTCCTCCTGCAGTTCTGGAGACCGGAAGTCCAGAGTCAGGCTGTGGGTGGGGTTGGTTTTTCAGAGGCTGGGAGGGAGAATGTGCTCTGCCCTCACCTCTAGCTTCTGGAGGCCCCAGGCGTTCCTTGCTGTTAGGAAATGTCCCCAACAAGCTCATGTGTTGTACACTTGGTCCCCAGCAGGTGGTGCTATTTAGGGAGGTTGTGGAAGCTTTGGGAGGTGGGGCTGGAGGAAGTAGGTCACTGGGGGTGTGTCATTGGGGTTATCTGCTCCCTGGCCCCTGCCTGTCTCTTTCTGCTTCCTGGTCACAATGAGAAGACCCTTTGCCACATGCTCCTCCTGCCATCACGCTGTTCTGCCCAAGTGCATGGGACTGAGCAACTATAGACTGAGCCCTCTGAAACCATGAACCAAAATAAACCTTTCCTCCCTTAAGGTGTTTTTCTCTCTAAATATATTATTTATTCATTTTGCTACAGAGCGGTTGAACTCAGGGCCTTACATGTACTAGGTAAGTGCTCTACCACTGAGCTGCTCTCTCAGCCCTTCTTTTTATTTTTCACCTTGAGGCAGGGGCTCCCTAAATTGTGCAGACTGTGTCTGGCCTTGAACTCGAGATCCTCCTGTTTTCGTCTCCTGAGTACCTGGGATTGCAGGTGTGCACCAGGGTGCCTGGCTTCATTCACCTCTGTCAGGTATTTGTTCACAGCATCGAGGGAAGCTAAGGAATGCCCTTGGCTTGTGGTGCTCTCTGTGTGTCTCCGTCCACTGGAACAAAGCACTACAAACTGGGAGGCTAATAAACAACAGACATTTGTTTTTTCCAGTTTGGGAGGCTGGCAGTCCAGGAGGAAGACAGATGGAGTTGGTGTCTGGAGAGTGCTCACATTCTGGCCACTAGAGGGCGCCTTCTCCCTGTGCCCACACATGGTGGGAAGGGTAGGCAGGTCCCCTGGCCCTTTTGTATAAGGGCTCTGCTCAGGAGACCTAGCACCTTCCTGGAGCCTCACCTCCTAATGCCGTGACAACGGGGATAAGGATTTCAGCACATGAATTTTAGGGGGACACAAACATCAGCACAAACTTCTTTACATTGTCTTTCCTCCATGGCTGTCTTATGTCCAAATTACTTCTTTATGCAAGGACACCAGTCGTATTGGATTCGGGCTCAGTGGCTTCATTTCAGCCTCAGTAGTTTTGTGAGGAATCTATCTCCACATAAGGTCGCATCTGAGGTCCTAGGCAGGGCTTCAGACCTGCAGAAAATTGTGTTCAGGTTAGAGTATGGGCGCAATGTGTAAAAATCTAGAGGATGCAGTTTCCATTTGGGTTGGAGTTTAAATCCTATGTGTACACAGCAGGGCTTCCAACAGAAGCTGAGCCCGAACCTTGAACCCGTTCCAGTTCAAGCATTAAAATTTTTGTCTTTTTTTGGAACCTGAACCTGGACCCAGTAAAAAATTGAGTTCAGAGTTTTAATAAACACACGCACACACACACACACACACACACACACACACACACACACACACGCACACATACATGCACATATATTGTTGTTAGGTGCCATCGAGTCAGTATCCGGCTCATAGTGACCCCCATAGGGTTTTCAATGGCTGTTTCGGTATTGCTTTGGGGGTGGATTGCCAGGCCCTTCTCCCATTTTTGTGGTGCTGAGAATTGAACTCGGGGCCTCAGAGACTGCAGCGCAGCACTCTACCAATTGAGCTAAATCCCAGCCCATATATATATATATATATATATATATACACATATATATATATATGTACACATATATGTGTGTGTCTGTGTGTATATATATGTATGTATGTGTGTGTATATATAATAATAATAATAATAATAATTATTATTATTATTATTATTATTGCTGGGCATGGTGCACACCCCTGCAATCCCAGACACTGGGAAGTGGAGGCAGGAAGATGCCAAATTTGAGGCAGAGGCAGACCCCGTCTCAAGTTAAAAAAAAAAAAAAAGGGCTAAGGGTGCAGTTCAGTGGCAGAGCACTTGTAAAGTGTGCATGAGGTCCTAAGTTCAGCACCCCTAGTACTGGAAAAGCTTTTTTTCTGTATCATTTGCTATTTAAAAATTGTAAAGAAGATTGGAAAAGTTTTATTTGCCTATGTACACATAAAATCAACATTTTAAACCAGAGCCCGATTGGAACCAGAATCATCTACATTTTAACATTGAACCCACACCTGAACCTGAATCCAATTTTTCCTGGGTTCAAAACTCTGGTCCTGGGAGTTCCCCAACTCCAGGGAACTCCAACTTCATAAAGAAAAGAGGGTTATTTAAGTCACAGTTTTGGAGGCTGGAAGTCCAGTGTCTCTTTTGCGGGTGGTCCGCTTAGCCATAGCATCCACCCTCCTTAAGGGAGATCCTGTAACAAGGGAGTGGCTCGCTGCACAGGGATGGAACTTGGCTCTCTGTGATGTCCCCAAATTCTGCACAGATTGGGGTCCCTTAAAAGCTTGGGTTCAGTATTTGTCAATGGGAAATGGGAGCCACCAACTGCATGGGACTCACTGTTGTTAAGTGCTGTCGAATCCATGTCCAACTCATTGCAACCCTACGTAGAACAGGTGAAACGCTATTGTCAGTGCTTGTCTGCTATTTATAGGGTTTTTAATGGCGGATTGATTTTGGGAGTGGGTTGTGGGTCTGTCTCCCAAGCCTACAGCACCTGGTGTTCCCAGGCGGTCTCCCATCCAAGTACTAACCAGGCCGACCCTGCTTAGCTTCCGAGATCTGACGGGATCGGATGCCACAGTGGGACGGCTGCAAGCTGGGCCTCACAGGAGATGCTTAGCACAGGAAAAGTCTTTGCCTGGGTCCAGATGATGCTCTTTCGAAATGACCAGACCGAGGCCAAGGCGAGACTTTGGGAGAAGGCTTGGCCTGGGTGACCGTGTACCCTTGTGCTTGGAAGGGAACACCTGCGGCCACCTGCTGAGCCAGATTATGGCTGTAGAGTGCATTAGATTTGTGCACTTCCCAGGGCAAGTCCCAGGGCTGCTCTGTGCCTCTGTTTCCTCTTCTATAACACTCCGCCAGGAAGGGCACTTCCCTTGTGGCAATCAGAAGAGGGAATGTACTTAGGGTCCTCAGTGTCAAGCCTAGCACCCTGTGAGGGTTTTGTGACAGTCAGCTGGTTGTCCTCCATTTCAAGGCCCTGCCTCCAAACCACTCTCAGGAAAACTTGTCCTGCAAGTCCACCTCATTTTGGCACCGAGGAGACTTGATTCTGCAGTGACTGCTCCCTCACTCCATGTTTCCTCTGCCCTCTGTGCAGCTCTGAGCTCCGAGAGGGCGGGGGGAGGAGGAGGCAAGACCAAATAGGGTGGAGGCTGCGGAGGTCAAGTTTAGCCATTGGAAACAGGCCACATGGATCTGTTGGGGGCACCCTGTGTGCCAGGCCCAGTGCTGGGCCCACGTTGGGGAGATCCAGGCTTCCAGAGTGCAGCCCTGCCCTGGGAGTCAGTTGGGCTCTCTGGGGACCCTGTGGTGCCGCATCCAGGGCTGCTTAGTTTGTGAGAGAGCCAGTGCTGTCCTTCTGCAGACAGAGGGAATTTGCCCTCCCGCACTGCATGGCTTATGTATTAGAAACGCCTGCTCAAGGTTTCTTCCCCAGGGGGCTGGTGCCCGCTGCGCCTGGGTCTCTTTCTCTCTCCTGTCTGGATTGGCACCTGGCACTGAAGTTGCCTCTTTTGCCTTCTCCAGGCGGAACTCCGGAACTCCAACAGCCTCTGGGTCAACCACAGATAATACATTCTTTTGAAGCATAGGCATTTCTATTATTATTCAAACCTTTAGAATATTGGTCTATTGAATTTGGAGGTGAGTCAGATGGGGCCTTAGGACCACATTCTTTTCCTACCTCCTTCCTCACTTCCCCTCTTTTCATCTCTGGGTCTGTTGACTACAGATGATGCTGGTTCTCCTTTGTGTGTGTGTGTGTGTGTGTGTGTGTGTGTGTGTGTCTGTCTGTCTGTCTGTCTGTCTGTCTGTCTGTCTGTCTGTCTGTCTGTCTGTCCTGAGTGTCACGGGATGTTTAGCAGCATCTTGCTGCTGTTGTCAGATGCCGTTGACTTGGGTCCAACTCATAGCGACTCTATGTACAACAGAATGAAACACTCCCCGACACTGTGCCAGGCACACGATCTTTTTTATGGTTAAGCCCATTGTTGCAGTCACTGTGTCAATCCATCTGGTTGAGGGTCTTTCTTTTATTCGTCGACCCGCCACTCTCTCAAACATGACGTCCTTCTCCAGGGATTGGTCCCTCCTGACAACATGTCCAAAATACTCTACTTATTAGATGTCAGTAGTGATCTCCTCACCAAGTGGTGACAACTAAAAAATGTTGGGGACAAAGGAGCCCCAGGCAGGCGTAACCTGCAGTTGAGATAACATCAGAAGGTAAACTCGCGATTCAGAGCATATCAGAAAAACAAGTGCACCTGTGCTGGTTGTGATTAGACAAGAACGGGTAAAGGTCATGCTTGCGTTTACGGGCAAGCCAAGGTATGCAGCTGCCCTAGCCTGTATTGTTTCATTCCCGACTATGTTTACAACACATCCCTCAACAATGATTTACCCAATCACATTCAGACAAGTTCCTCTAAGGGCATTAGACCCAGCCTTTCTTCTTCTCTATAAAACCTCCTGTATAACATTCAATAAACGGACTTGATCAGCAACTGCAGACTTGTCCCCTTGTCTCCTTTCGTCCACTCACCCCTCCCCCACAGGGACCGTTCGATTGAGCCGCGGGCCGGCTCAAAAAAATGTCTCCAGACATTCCTAATGTCCCCTGGGAAACACACTGCTCCTGGCGGAGCTTTCAGTCCATCTCTTTCTGTGTCTCTTGTGAACTCGCTCTCTCTCAGTACCTAGGGGCTGAACCATTCCCCAGGGTTGGAGGACCAAGACTAGGCTCCACCACCCCGTGTTTCCTCTGCCTTCTGCTGCCACCTCAGCCTCCATGGAGCATGGAGCTCCGAGGTGGCAGGAGGACCGTGAAGAGCTTCTCTGGGTGTGGGGCTCAGAGCACCCTGAGACTCGCTGGGGCTTGAGGCAATGGGAAGGGAGGCTGGGCTTCCTCCTGCCTTTCATGATCCGCAGAGACCTATTTGCTTTGGGCTTCAGGTAAGTCCAAGGAACGGTGGCCTGTGACCAGGACTCCAAAAGGGGCCTCAGCGTTTGACTGACAAATGACCACCTTGGGCTGGCTGATCATGGCCTGGAAGCTGAGTCTGCCAACACTCATTCCGAAGGCTAAGAGTCTTCTGCATTCTTCACGGCTTCCGTCCCGGCCTGCTCCCTACCCAGGGGGCTTCTGTAGCCAGAATCTGCCACCTCTAAATTCGAAGCTGTTAGGCTGTAGGAGAAGAAGAGAAAATTGATGTCTTTTCTCCTTCTGAAGTTCTGGACTGGGCCCTTGTCAATTAGGCTCACAAAACCAGGTCAGCAAGAGAAAGCGAACATGTTCATTGCCCTGTGCCTAGCACTTATGCAGGGGCAGTGGGTCACAAGGGACTCTGAGCGGTGGCTGGGAGCTGGGTCTGCGAGGCTCCTGGACAAGAGAACAGTTTGTGGAGAAGGGACAAGGTGAAGGGAAAAGACTTCCGGGGCAGGAATGGGAAGGCGAACCTCTGGGCCAGGTGTGAGGGGCTGGCTGGCTCTGTGGGTCTGCCACCCTGACAGGGGCTGTCCTGGCCCTGGGATGACGTCCATCCTTGCTAATGGAGAGGGGAGGGGACAGCTCTAGAAATTCGAGTCCTACTGTAGGTGAGTGAGAGGGGCCATGGTCAGTTGTGGCACCGACTTTCAGTTGTCTGGGGCTGAACTGATCCTTTGGAAAAAGTGGTGTCTTCTGGGTGGCCCCGCGTGTCTGTCAGCTTGTTGTGCTGTGGGGGCGTGTGTGTTTCTGTGATGCTGAGGGTTATGCTACCAATATCTCAGATATTAGCAGGGCCACCCTTGGTGGACAGGTTTCAGCTGAGCTTCCAGACTAAGACAGACTAGGGAGAAGGACCCAGCAGCCCACTCCCAAAACAATTAGCCATTGAAAACCCGTGAACAGCAGAGAAGCACTGTCAATGAGCCCCCCAGGCTGGAAGGCATTCAAGAGGTGACTGGGGAAGAGTTGCCTCCTCAAAGTAGTCGACCTTCCTGATGGGAAGGGGGTAAAGCCCCTGGGACCTCCTTTTGCTGATGTGGCACAACTCAAAGTGAGAATAAACATAGTATCTGCAACAGTGGTCTCAACCACAAAAAGATCATGTGCATGGCACAATGTTGGGGAGTGTTTCGTTCTGTTGTACATAGGGTTGCTATGTCTCAGATGTGACTTGACGGAATCCAACAATTCTGCAGCCCTTCAAGGCCAGCTGGCTGCTCCACAAACCCTGAGACCAAGGAGAGGTAGCTTGGGGAGGCGGACTGGATGGAGCGCTTGTGGATGGTGCTGCTCTCGTCTCCAAGGTCTCTAAAGAGAACGTGGCTCCCTAGCACCCGCTGCTCCCCTCACCCCTCTGGGTTGCTGGAGGATTGGCGTCAATGTGCACGGAGCTCTTGGGCAGCTCCTCACGCACAGCAGACACTGGTGCGGAATCAGCGCCTAAGCCATGCGCAGCGCCGCACCCCGTAATCCCAGCACCCGTGAGTCCTGAGGCCAGCCTGGGCTGCATAGGGAGAACCTGTCTCACAAAATGCAAGAGCGGGGGATGTAGTTCATTGGCAGAGTGCTTGCCTAGCGTGCACAGGGCCCTGGGTTCGACCCCCAGCCCTGCAAAATCAAACAAAACAGAAAATAACCCAAATAATCCCAGTTTGGCTCTTTCCACAGACAGGAGCTCTACTGCGTGTTTGGGAATCGATGCGCTCCAGTCTTGAGTTTAGTAGTCAGTCAAGGGTAAACCATTCATCTCTTCTGGAAAATCCTTCTCCAAGAGCACCAGAATATGGCATTTCAACAACTGAACCTCAACAGTATTTCCTGTGTTGTTTGCTAAGGAAGAAAGTTGCTCTGAACCTTCTGCTTCGGGATGTCAGAAGGAGGTCACGTCAGATCCCCTTTTTATTAAAATCCTTTAAGTAAATTCCACGGGTGAAGCATCCACATACCATAGACAGTATCAGACTAGTCAGGTATTTAAAGATGGGCTGGGATGGCACTGTGGGAGTAGGAGTGCCAAGTCTTAACTTTTCCCTGCAGTAACACTGAATGAAATGCTAACAAATTCCTCCCGACCGACCTTCCTCTCCTTCCTTCTCCCAAACCTGCATCTCACACTATCTCTATTTGTCTGTTTTCTGATGCTATAACCAAATACCCAATGCTGGGTACTTCATAAAGAAAAGAGGGTTATTTAACTCACAGTTTTGGAGGCTGGAAAGTCCAAGATAGGGTGGCTCCAACCGTTTGCTTCTGGTGAGAGTCCTCTTGGCTACATCCCAAAGGGGCAGACAGTAGCATGGTGGAAGTTTTTTTTGAGAGAGAGAGAGAGAGAGAGAGAGAGAGCATATGAGCAAGAGCCCTAGAGAGCTGGACAGTACTCTCCACAGGAACATTCTCTGGAGCAGGTAGTTCTCTGCTGGGACCTACTTTTCTTTCCTTCCTTCCTTCTTTCCTCCTTCCCTCCCTCTCTCCCTTCCTTCTTTCATTTCTTTCTTTCCCTTCCTTCCTTCCTCCCTCTCTCCCTCCCTCCCTTTTTTCCTTCTTTTTGTAGTTCTTGGGGGTTGAACCCAGGGCCTTGTGCATACTTTGCAAGCGCTCTACCGCTGAGCTGCACTTCAAGCCCCTTTTAAAAATATTTCACTTTGAGATGGTCTTGCTAAGTTGCATAGACTGCCTTGGCCTTGAACTTGTGATCTTCCTGCTTTAGCATCCTAAGTGCTGGGATTAGAGGCCTGTGCTACTGTGCCGGGCACTAACTTTATTTCTTTAGCCACGTTGTCTTCTTTTTCAAATGAAATCTTCATGACAGGAAATGGCTGGCACAGAGAAAAGCAGGTTGCCCTGGGTGATCCGTGCAGTTGGAGGCACTCCCGGGATCCACTGTTTTGACCTCCTTGTTCCTCCCCTCCCTCTATCTGCCCTGGAGCTTCCTGTGCAGGAGAGTTTACAACCCTAGCACCAGAGCTTTGTGCTCTTTTGCAGAAGAGCTACCAGCCTGGGCTGGCGGAAGTGATCGCTGTGGCAAAACATGAAACCTGCCACTTCACTCCTTTGAACACACATGTCTGTCTGTCTTGACGTCGTTGTTATGCTTCCAGATTTTACAATGACCACGAGTGTCAGTTCGATGAATTGATTCCCAGTCAGTGTTAGGAGGACCAGCCTACCCTGCAAAGCAGGTGTTCTACCACTGAGCTACACCCTCGGCCCAAACTGTTGTAGAAAGGGCTTCTGGGGGAATTTGCATCTTCCAGGGGAAAGCAGGGAGAGGCAGGAGTCAGAGACCTGAGTCCTGGAAGTTCTGCGTTTCCACCTGCGTTGACCTCTCAGCCATTCCCAACTCTGCCAGCAGGGGGCGCCGGGGGACCACAATCTTCTGGGTGTCCTGGCTCCCAGGAAGCCTTGGCAACTGCCACCTGCCAGGAGGTAGGAGATGCTGGGAGGTGGCCCAGATGACCTCCGAGTGTCTTTTCTGCCCTTCCAACCTCTGCTGTGTTTTGCAGGGAAATAAAGGCACAGCCACAAGGTGTCTGGAGCTAGCTGGCCGCTGGCCATGTGGTAGGAGAGGCCCCCTTTCTGGGGAGATGGAAGGAAATGGAAATGCAGACGATGCTGCACATGGCTGTCGTCCGGGATTTCAGAGGAATTAGTGGGAGAGGACAAGGGCCAGGGCTTTCTTTAATAAGAGCCAGGCCCTTTATGCACCGGACAAATGCCAGGCAGAGAGGAAAGGGTCATATGGGCCGGGCTGGGGCGGCGAGGACGCACCCATGACATCTCTCAGCCCTCAGGACCTCGAAGGAAGCCACCGAGGTGGGGTTATCTGCCAGCCCCACCAGAGGCTGCCTCTTTGTGGACTCGAAGAATCCTCTGCTAGCTTCCGAGGCTCCGTATGTGAAACAGGGATGGAGAAGACCACACTTAGGTCCACAGGGTGGGGCAGTGCTTGGAAGGTGTGGTCCACAGCCCAGCAGAACGCACGTCGCCCAGGCGCTGCCTAGTGCTGCAGACTCCTGGACGGCGGAGGCAGACACTCGGGGGTCTCAGCAGTGGCCTGTCAGCTGTGGTCACCCTGGGCTGCACTGCAGTCACCTGGCTTTTTAAAGCCCTAATGTGTGTGTGGGGGGGGGCACCCTAGGATAATTATATCAGATTCCCTGGGGTTGAGACCAGAATTCATGCTTTTTATTTTCTTAGAACTCTGATATAGGTCTGATGATCCAGTCTAGCCAAGGTCAAGATCCAAAGGGTTTTTCTGTTTTTTTGTTACTTTGTTTGTTTGCTTTTTTGAGACAAGATCTCACTATACAGCCCAGGCCAGGGAGAAGGATCCAGCAGCCCACTCCAGAAGCTATTTGCCATTGAAAACCCTATGAATAGCAAAGAAACGCTGTCACATAGAGTGCTGGAAAATGAGCCCCCCTCCCAGGCTGGAAGGCACTCAAGATACAACTGGGGAAGAGTTGCCTCTTCAGAGTAGAGTGGGCCTTAGTGACAGGTCTGGAGTAAATCCCCTGGGACCTCCATTTGCTGATGTGGCAAGACTCATAATGAGAAGAAACACAGTGGCTGCAACAGTGTGCTTAACTATTAAAAAGATGATGTGCATGGCACAGGGTTGGGGAGCTTTTCGTTCTGCTTTACATAGGGTCACTATGAGTCAGACCTGACTCGGTGGCACCTGACAACAACAACAATGGGCCTCTAATATGCAATCCTCCTTCCTCCACCTCCTGGGTCCTGGGATGATAGGACAGCCCCACCTCTCCTGGTGAAAGTGTTTTTGGAGTCAGCCAAATCCGAGTTGAAACCCTCATTTTGTCACTTACTAATTGTTTGTTCTTGGGCAAGGCACACCACTTCTCTGACCCGCAGTTTCTCTTCCATAAAGTCATGATAATCCTTCTTCCCTGGCAGGGTTGTTTACAGATGGAAGGAGCAGAGTATGCAAGCCCTTCACGTATGAAAGCACCTAGAACAATTCAAGCCACCCAAGGGGCATTTCAGTTTGCTCCCTACTTGGGCTGGAGGGCTTTCTAGGCCAGGGGTCACATCAGATTTATCTCTGCATCCCAGGGAGCAGCCCATGCCTTGTTTATACCATTCCTCTGGGGAGAAGAGAGCGAACGATCCTCTGAGAGAGTTAGTTACCGGATTTCCTCCTTACAGTCAACCGCGGTACAATCAGGGGCAGGGTGACCTTTCCTTGCCTTGTCTTGACTCAGGTGAGACTTGATGTCAAGATGTCAGTCAAGAACACCCCAGAGTGGCGTGGCTTTGTGGCGTGCACCTGTAATCTGAGCAACTCAGAAGGCAGAGGCAGGAGGATCACAGATTCGAGGCTAGAAGCAGCCTCGAATAGTAAGACTCTGACTCAAAATAATTTAGTAGTATGGAACAAAATGAGCCACTAAAAAGAATTAGACTGATCAACACATACTGAACTGGAAAGAGAGGCAACGACATGCTGTTAAGTGAAAAGGTAAATTGCTGGATCATGCCTGTGACGTGACTATTATTATTGTTATTTTTGGAGAAAAAAAAAGTTCCTTATTTTGCATATATTTATTTGTGTGTGTTCTTGTGGCCATAAAGAATACCTTTGGGGTGCTGAGAATGTAGCTCAGGGGTGGAGTGCTTGCCTAGGATGCACAAGGCCCTGGGTTCAATCCCCAGCACTGCTGAGGAGAAAATAAATCCATAAAAGAATAGCTTGTCAAAACCTCGCCTAGGCTGTTTGAACTGGTTAATGTGTGGGATTAGGAGGAGGAGACTCATTCATTTCTTCATTCATTTTTGTTTTTATTTAAATAATACTGTTATTATTATTTTTAATGTAAGAGACAAGGTCTCACTGTATTTCCTAGGCTAGTCTGGAACTCCTGGCCTCCAGCAGGCCTCCTGCCTCAGCCTCCTGGGTAGCTGGGGCCACAGGCATGTACAACCATGTCCCACTTCATTCCCATAATATTATTAAAGGTCTACTATGTTGTTGTTGTTGTTAGGTGCCGTTGAGTCGAGTCCGACTCATAACGACCCTCATAGGGTTTTCAATGGCTGATTGTCTCAGGATTGCCTTGGGAGTGGATTGCTATGTCCTTCTCCCATTTTGCAGTGCTGGAAATGGAACTCAGGACCTCGGAGACTGCAGAGCAGCGCTCTACCAACTGAGGTAAATCCCAGCCTGGTCTACTATGTAGCAGGTGCTGTTTCAGCCCTGAGCACCCAGTTAGGAATAAAACCGACCAAGTCCTGGCTCTCAGAGACAACCCACTTGTGCTGGGCTGCCTGGGACCATTCTGGTCTTATCAGGCAGGTCCAGCATCCTGGGAATGATCAGGTCTGTCACTTTGTGGGAGGTGCACGTTTGTGGGAGGTGCATGTTGGCTTGGGGGCTGGATAAGGAACAGGACAGGGTGGCAGGAGTTTTGCTGGTGAAAGAGCCGTCTAGTGGCTCTCAAGATTCACCCAAGGTGAGAACAATTTTCCTGCCCCCTGACATCTCCTTGAGGCTCTGATCGGCAGGTGCTCTGATCATTGGACCCGCTGCCCACTCCTTTGCTGGCCAGCTCTCCAAGTTGCTGAGTCCACAGTGGGACCTAAGTGGTTAATTAGGAGTAGACAGTGAGGTGTCCTCGTGTTTTGATTAATCTCATGGCTTTCCCAGCAGGCCTTGGATTCTGCCGCAGACTTCACTCAACTTTTAACAGAATAGTGTGAAGGAAGGGCCGTCAGGAGGCACTTCCAGTAATTAGGCAGCCGTCCGCTTGCATGGCAGCCCGGCCGGGGGCCGGAAGGAGCACGTGGCTTCAGGTTTGAAGGCATGACTTGTATCCTTTGGTCGTGCTTGGCGGGGATGACCTCTCCAGCTTTAGCGCAACTTGCCCTGCATGGGAAGTGCAGCCAGAGCACACATCAGGAGCTCAGGGGCCACCGCGGGTGTCCCCCCAGGGGCTTCCACCTGTGAGGACTCAGGGCACCTGCAGGTCTGGGCTGGTAGTGCTGGGGAGAGGCATGATGGGGTGGATTGTGTCTCCCCGAAAGGTGTGGTAGTCCAACCCCTGTCCCTGCCAATGGGACCTAGCCAGGGAATAGAGTCTGGGCAGGTGGTTGTGCTGGGATGAGGTCAGGGTCCGCCCTAATCCAGCATGACTGGTGGCCTCATAAAAGGAAGGAGTTTGGACACAGAGACAGCCAGGCACACAAAGGGGGAGGCCGGGTGGAGACGAAGGCCGAGATCAGGGTGATGCAGCAACGCAAGGAATGCTGAGACCCGTGTCACGGTTTGAACAAATGGCCCCCAAGGCTCTTGAACTTCCATGTGTCTGTCAGCTTGTCATGCTGTGGGGGTTTGCGTGTTGCTGTGATGCTGAAAGCTATGTCACCTGTATCTCAGATACCAGCAGGGCCACCTAGGCTGGACAGGCTTCAGCTGAACTTCCAGACTAAGACAGACTAGGGAGAAGGAGCCTGCAGCTCACTCCTGAAACAATTAACCATTGAAACCCTTATGAATAGCAGAGAAGCACTGTCAAATATTGTGCCAGATAATGAGGCCTCCCAATCTGGAAGGCTTTCAAAGATAGCTGGGGAAGAGTTGCCTCTTGGAAGTAGAGTTGACCTTAATGATGGGAATGGAGTAAAGCTGCTGGGACCTCCATTTGCTGATGTGACACTACTTTAAATGAGAAGAAACACAGTGGCTGCAACAATGGGCTCAAACATAAAAAGATGTCTACATTGCACAGTGTTGAGTAGGGTTTCATTCTGTTGTACATAGGGTTGCTATAAGTCGAATTTGACTGGACAGCACCTAACAACAACGACAAGAACAACATGGCACAATGTCGGAGAATGTTTCTTTCTGGTGCATAGGGTCACTATGCGTTGGCTCTGACACTATGGCACCTGACAACAGCAATAGCTACAGACCTACAGAACTTTTAAACTTGGATCCCAATAATTTGTGCCAACAAACTTAGGTTGGAGAACTAACTAGTCATTCTGTTTAACCAGTCCCCTGTTCATTGGCAATGAGGTTAGTCCCATTTCTTATCCAGCTTTCCCATGTTGCTCTCCAACAATCCTATTTTGCACATAGATCTTTATGTATCCGTGCAAACATTTCTGCAGGACAGAGTCTTGGAAGTGGCTTCTCTGAATTCCAAGGTAAGCATATTTCAAATGTGGGGAGGGACTATCCAGTTGCCCTCCAAAAAGGTTGAACCAATTTGTTTTTCCCAGAGTAATTTAATTTGAATATTAAAAAGGACCATGCCCTCATTTGGTTCTCTAAGTTGGTGAAGTGGGACAGATCAGTTACACGTAAATAGGTTATTATGGAGCAAACAGGTCTGAACCGGCTCCCACTTGGTGATGCTTTGCTGCTTCTATTCGGTGCACATTCTTGAAAGAGAAAGCAAACTGCATTAACACACACCTTTTAGAATTCAAAATTTCTCAGCGAGATACAAGGCTTTTCCTTTGTGCCTGGCAATTTTGGAATCAGTGAGGTTTTCCCACATCGGTCATAGGTGATCATTATGGAAGATTGGCCCATGCTTGCATAATTGCAAGTCGGAGGCCAGACCTTTGGATGTTTGATTCCATTTGGTCTGCAGAACCGCCGCTCTTTCCCCCAGTGGCCTGAGGTTTAAACTTCTGCCTGCGGTTGTGAGAATATCACATGACCTTAAACTGTGAGGCTGAGCAAGTCTGGAGTTGGTCTTCCTTCTTGTAGCTCTTCCTGATTTTTCCCAAGGGAAGAGAAACAGTGTCAGTGACTGGGGCCTTGGATGCTGAAGTGTTCAGATGTGCCCGGTGATACTGACGTAGACGGGCCTTATGTGGAAAACGACTGTTTAAGGCAAGGATGAGGAAGGCCAGTGTGTCGGGAGACATGGAGGCAAACCGCTGCGTGGAGGTGGATTCACAGACGTGCGTGCCCGAGGCGGGGCGGGGGTCGTGCTGGAGGAGGTGGAAGTCGGGAGACAGGACAGAGAAGAGATGCATGTGGCATACATGGTGGACAGAGGACTAAAGGAAAAGGGGACGTCCCCTGTAGGCATCAATTTGTGCTCCTGATGGTACCCGAGGCACCTGCGCGAATCTCCTCATCCATCATCAGGCAGCTTCCCAAACGCACGCGTCTCACCTGCCGTTCCTTCCCCTTGCACGTTCTCATCACTTATCTTCATCTGCCTAATTCTTGTTTGTTGTTGTTGTTGGGTGCCATTGAGTGGGATCCGACTCATAGTGGCATTATGTACAATAAAACGAAACACTACCCGACACTACGCTGTGCACACTTTCTTTTTATGTTTGAGCCCATTGTTGCAGCCACTGTGTTTCTTCTCATTCTGGGTCATGCCACATCAGCAAAAGGTGGTCCCAGGGGCTTTACTCCATTCCTGTTGTTCAGGTCGAGTCAACTCTTCCTCAGTCATTTCTTGAATGCCTTCCAGCCTGAAGGGCTCAGTTTCCAGCACTATATTTGCTAGTGCTTCTCTGCTATTCATAGGGTTTTCAATGGCTAATTGTTTGGGGAGTGGGCTGCCAGGTCCTTCTCCATAGTCTGTCTTAGTCTGGAAGCTCAGCTGAAACCTGGGCATCCCTGCTGGTATCTGAAATACCTGTGGGCTAGCTTTCAGCATCTCAGAAACATTCCCCAGCTCAGCAAACTGACAGACATGGGGGGCCATGACACAAGGTAGGAGCTCATAAAGCACTTATTGGATGAATGAAAAAATTTGTTAATAAATGAACTTCTTGTTGCTGTTGTTAGGTGCTGTTGAGTCACTTCCAACGCATAGCAACCCTATGTACATCAGAATGAAACACTCCCCGATTCTGTGCCAGGCACTCAATCTTATTTATCTTTAAGCCCATTGTTGCAGACACTGTGTCAATCCATCTAGTTGAGGTCTCTCCTTGTCTCAACTCCTCTGCTGCCCTGGGATCCTCTCAATGACATTTTCTTCTTTTTCTTTTTGAATAGTATCTTGAACTTTAGCCAGAATCAATTTTTCATACCTGCCCAAACTAAACACATTAAGACAAAAACCTTAACAATACCTATGAAGTCAGCACTTAATAACTTACTAAGCATTCCCCTTGTCTTTGGTTTATTTCACATCAACAACAGTCTTGTGACATCATTTCTGAGGACCAGAAAGGCCAGTGACTTGAACTTGGCTGCACAGCTAATGGGTGGTCTGGTGGGGACTTGAATGTGTATCTTGACCACCTGGTCTGATCTTTGTTGACCCTTTAGCCTCTTCCCTTCTCTTGGCCCTGATCCTCCCTGCCATGATCTTTGAGAACGAACACATTCATGGTGTTAAAGTCTTGCCATCTCTCCAAGATTGCACGTCTATCTCCCGGGATGGATGGGGTAGGGTGCTACTTTTTTATGGCCAGGAAAACATTAATGAAAAATGAACCATCAGTGAAATTCATTTCCAAGATTTATGCATTCCCGGTAGCTAGCAAGCCTATAACCTGCTCATTTGACACACTCCAGCAACCCTCCCTGGTCTCCCTTTCTGCCCTCTTAAAATTCTCCTCCTTCCCCAAACCTGGCTGGTGCATGGAGCAGTTCAATAAATCTACAGTGAGATAGAAGCATGACTTGTTAATTAAAAATGCTGCGCTGCCACTTCAGAGTTACAAAGGGTTGAGCTGGGCTGAGCAGAAAGTTACTGTGGTGGTGACACTGTTTGGATTTTTATGTGCCGTGTAAAAGGGCGCTGGGGTAATGGGATGAGACAGACATTCATTAGCTTTCCCAGCGAGCTTCTTGTTTATCTTCACTGCACTGTCCTTTTCTCTCTGCTTAGGATGGCACCTTTTTTGATAAATGCAAACTGAGAGGGTCACCTGATCCCCTTCTCTGCCTTTCTCCAACCATCCATTGTCACTGGCTCCAGAGTTTTTCTCTCTAAGCCATTGACCCTAAATCTAATCATTACCTCCCCGTGCCCTGTGATGGATGAAGTAGCTAAGGGCTTGTCCCAGTGAACTCTTTCTGGCTGGCAGCTCTCAGAGGCTGGAAGCTCACCTGTTGGAATTTCTTGGTAAAAAGCTATAGAAAGCCAGGCACTGTGGCCCACACCTGTAAGTCCAGTGACTTGGGAGGCTGAGGCAGGAGGATCATAAATTCAAGGTCAGAGAAGAGAAACTGCAGGGTCTTGCTTCTGGAAGAGTTCCAGAGAGCTGTTGAGTCTTTATGACTAAGGGTCTCACCCTAGGCCTGGGAGCTGTAACACTGGTTGCTGTCTAGAATCGAGGAATCCTAATATCTAGTCCTGCCCAGAAGCCGCAGTGCAAACCGCTGTCCAGGGCTGAGGAATTCCAAACTCCTCAGCCTACATAAATGCTATAGCACTTATGTGCTCAGGAGTCTCAATCTTCTGGGCCCATGTGGGAACTGTCACACTCAAAAGGCTGAGGAAATGCCACCTCTTTGGCCTACATAAGAGTGGCAATATGAGAAGGTGCCACTTGGTGCTACTGCTCTTACCCTCCGTCACTGCTTGCTGCTATCAAACGCTCAGGGATCAGGATGCTGTGGAACACTAGCACTTAAAGAACTTCTTGCCCACCTATGATTTCTATA
>VMDO01022808.1:0-32802 GCA_007922755.1 Pedetes capensis | reverse complement strand
TGTAGCAATTTCGGTAAAGACATTAAAAATAAATTGTGTATGTTTTTCTAACTAATTGTTTACATTTTAAGATAGCATTTAATGTTAAAGAAAATTAAAAAAGTAAATTCTCAACTTTAATTTTACTACATAAATTCTCCATTATATATTTTAATACCTACCATTTTTTTTAATTTGAAAAAAAAGGTCTTAGAAAAATTTGTTTTCAATAAGCAGAATTTTTTTTAAGACTATACATTTGAAATTTATGTTGGCTTAGTGAAGAATGTATAGTATTTGGAATAGTATAGGTATTTCTGAAATAGTATAAAATTATCACTGATGTTATATTAATTTGCCAAGAAAAATAACTCTTAAGATTTTGTTATTTTCTTGAGTTGAATTTCATGTATATATAGATAGATAGCTATATATATATATATATATACATACATATACATATATATACATATACATATACATATATATATGTATATATACAATTTAGGAACATGTAAGAAGTTTCATTTATAACCATGTGCCATAGTGCATGTCTGTAATCCCAGCAGCTTGGGAGGCTGAGGCAGGAGGGTCTTGCGTTTGAGGCCAGAGGCAGCCTGCACACTTTATGGAGAACTTGTCTCAAGATTTAAAAAAAGAGGTGTGGGGAGCTGGGGGTATAGTTCAGTGGGGGAGTACTTGCCTAGTGTCTTTGATGCCCTAAGTTCATCCCTCCATTGCTGAAAAAAAAAGTCTTATTTACTATTAAATTGTAGTAGGCATACTTGGAGAATTATTGATTGTATATTTTTACATTGTTACCTACATTATGAAACATGATGGTAGTATTAGATTGCAAGGAGAAGATGGCATTTATGCTAAATAGTGTTATCCCAAGGGAAAGGAGAATTTTTACATGTAATGGTCAAATGCCTGTTACATATTGCCCAACTGTTTTTGGATGTGATTTTTATAAAAAAAGATTAACAAGTCAGTTTATTTTTCGCAGTACTTAAGGTAATAAATCTAATAACTAAACCTTTTATCCTTTCTTAATTAAAAAGCATTTTTGAGAATTGGAGAATGCAGTAATTATTTTACTAACCAAGTTTTTTTTTCTGATCTTATTTGTTAATAAGGTAAGAAGAATTAGGTGGTCTTTACCATAGGTCAGTGGTGCTTACATCCTACTATGTGTGAGAATCTTCTCGGTGCTTGGTACACATGTGGATTCTTAAACCTAGCCATTTAGAAATTTACACACTTATGAGTCAGAATGTTTAACAAGCTCCCAGGTAATAATTATGCATCTGGCCCTTTGAGATGCTTTTGACAGGTGGCATTTCTTCAACATTAACTCATTAATATTAATTCTACATTAATTCAATTTTCATTAAATCTTCAATACTAGGGAGTATACTTAGCTATTAAAGTGAGATTGTTTTATTTAAAAATTTACATGAAACTTATTTTAATAGCTTTGAAATTTAAAATAATGAGTTCTCATGTTTTGGATTCTAAGGACATTGTACTTTTGCATGGAGTTCTCCAGTTTAATAGACATTATTATCTCTATTGCCATTTTCTCTTCACAATAAGCCTGTAAGGTAGGTAAAACAGGTATCATTATCTTCATCTTTTGTATTGGGAATCAGGCTAATGGAGATTGAGTGACCTACCCTAGGCTGGGGTTTAGCTCAGTTGGTAGAGCAGCTCCTGTATACTCTGAGGGCCTGGGTTTGTTCCCTGTTGTTGTTGTTGTTGTTAGGTGCCGTTGAGTCGGTATCCAACTCATAGCGACCCTCATAGGGTTTTCCATGGCAGACTGTTTTGGGATTGCCTTGGGAATGGATTGCCAGGTCCTTCTCCCATGGGTTTGTTCCCTAGCACTGCAAAAATGGTAGAAGGATGTGGCAGTCCACTCCTGAAAACAATTCTAAAACAATCAGCCATTGAAAACTCTGTGAGGGTTGCTATGAGTAGGATGTGACTTGATGGCACCTAACAACAACAACTACTCTAGGTGATATAGCTAATAAGTATCAGAACTTGACTAGAACATAGGTCTTAATGTGTAGACCAATGGTCTTTCTATGATATTATGTAAGTTATCTGAAATTTAAGGGCTAAAAAAGTATGTGTGTGTATGTGTATATATATATATTGTATATGCACATTTATATATACACATATATACATATTCGTATCATGAGACATGGTAAAAATTTTCTAATAAGAAAAGTTAGTTTGCTGATTAGGCGTTAGCATATTTTGATTATTTTAGCACATTTTTAATTATTTCAAGAAACTGGCAAGAAATCTGGTATTCTGGATGAAGAAAGTTTGATATATACACACAATGGAATTTTATTCAGCCATAAAGAAGAACGAAATTGTCATTTTCAGGGAAATGGATGGGACTACAGATCATCATGTTAAGTGAAACAAGCCAGACTCAGAAATTTTGACAAATGTTGCATATTTTAAAAATCTAGATTTAAAAAAATAAGACATGAAAATAAAGGGGGAATTATTTTGGAAGAGGAAAGGGAACAGCGAAAGTGGAGAGGAGGATGAGAAAGGGTAATGGAGGGTGAAATATGATCCAAGTACATGATATAAATGCAATAATGAAACCCATTGTTTTGTACAATGAATATTGTTGTTGTTGTTGTTAGGTGCCATAGAGTCGGTATCTGACTCATAGCGACCCTCTGTACAACAGGGGAAACACTATTGTCAGTGCTTCTCTGCTGTTCATAGGGTTTTCAATGACAGATTGGTTTTTGGGAGGTGGTTACCAGGTCCTTCTCCCAAGCCTACAGCTTCTGGTGTTCCCAGGCGGTCTCCCATCCAGGTACTAATCAGGCCTGGCCCTGCTTAGCTTCTGAGATCTAACAGGATCGGATGCCACAGGGCTACAGCTGCAGGCACAATGAATATACACTAATAAAAACAAATAAAAAAGTAATCTGTTATTCTGCCAAATGTACCAAGTTTCATATTAAAAAAGAGGCATCAGGTTACTGTAGGTTGTCAGCTTTTTTATGGAAGCAAAAATCTTTAAAGGCAAATGCAATATACAGGATGCAATTTTATGAAAATCCCATAATGAATCTCACTACGCTGTATGTAAGTAAAAAAAAAAACATACTATACCTCATAAATATGTACAATTATCATTATATGTTGATAAAAATATTTTTGTGAAATGCTTAAGGAGATGGAAGTGTTAATGCTGATTTGATAATTGGTGTGTATGTATGAACTAAATTACCACTGTATGTCATAAGTATGTACAATTAAAATACTAAATAAAGGACAAAAAAGTATGCTGATTAGGTTTTAATATATTTAAATTATTTAATGAATTTTGGAGGTGCTGGAATGATTTCAGCATATTTTTAGACAGTTGTTGTTGTTAGATGCTGTGAGTCGAATCCGACTCATAGCAACCCTATCTACAGCAGATCAAAACACTCCCTGATTCTGTGCCAGGCACATGATCTTATTTATGTTTAAGCCCATTGTTGCAGACACTGTGTCAATCCATCTGGTGGAAGGCTTTCCTTTTTTTTGTTGACCTGTCACTCTCCCAAACACGATGTTTTGTCTCTTTTTAGATAGTAATAATGCTTTATCTAGTGTGAATTCCAGAAGAGCATGGATCATGTTTTATGCATCATTGTTTTCTCATTACCTACTCTGCTCATTTCTATAGGGTACCTAGGTGTTCAACAAGCCTTTACTGAATGACTGCATGGGTAAATGCGGGATCTTTAAGTTTTTGTGTCACGAAAAAGTGTTTGAAGGGATTTGTATTGTCTCAAAATGGGAAGGTCTCATTATTGGGCTCTTGATTTTTAAGGCAGGAAGACACATATTCTTGAATCATGTAATCAATCAATAGTCAGTTCTCACAACAGAGGCCAAATAGTGCTTCATAAAGAAACCCAGTAATCATATGATGCTAGTAATTTTTTTCTTACAATGCATTACAGAATATTTTATAGTTTTAAGGTCATACATAGGTTTTTTTTCTCCCAGCAAATAAAATGTTACCAGGATAGAATTCTATGTAGAATTATTTTTGAAATATCTTAGAGCACTTTAGAGAACTTCTATAGAACAGATTCCTATACCTAATAAACAACTATAATGTTAATTTTATAACATTCTCCTTGCCATTGTTTCTAGAAAGAAATTGCCACCTCTTTTGCTATACTCAACTGTTTTTGATAGTACAGATAGATTCCTATTATTCTGCTATATATTTAGTAAAGATCTTTCTGTGTAATATATAATAAAATTTCTTTAATGTCTCTTCTGAATTGTATAAAATTTCCTAAAAGACACAGTAACCTTTCTTTCTAGATTATTTCTTTGCCAATTATAAAGAATGCCCCAATATGCAGTTTTATAGAATGTTTGTTTTGTTTGACCTTTGTTTTTGTTTTATCAATATATTTAATTTTTATGCCTATTAGGAAAAGACAAAATGAATGAATCAAATGTACTCCAATCTATTTCTCTGCACAATTGCAATTTATAACTAGTTTGACAAGGAAGTATACTGAATCAATAGTTCATATGCGATTGTCATGTATTTGTATACTTCTCCTTTTTTAAATTACATAATTGGCATGTACATTCATTACTAATCCTGAAATTCCATGTCTTGAACACAAGTGTCTATTAACATATTTTTTTTTCTTGAAAAATATAAGAATTTAAGAGAAGGAAGCACTTTAAACATTTCTTATAAAGACATGCCTTTAATTCATATTCTGGGTACTGTTTTTGATTCAGCTTTTGGTGCTTAGCCAAGAGTTCCTCCCATGCACTCTCAGATTCTTTTTGGCCACACTTTGACTTAGCCTCAGTAAGTGTCTGTAGAATCATGGGAACTTGGCCTTTACTGTTGTTGATAACATTTTATTGTGAATACCCTTTAATTGCTGGTATGCTAAAATTTTGTCTGAAGCATTTTTAAGTCTGAGAAATGTTTTTCAAAAATTGTATTTTTAAAGATAAAGCAATTAGATAAAGAATTTACTTTGAAAATTTTGTTTGCTTACTACCCCATTTTCCAATCTATAATTTTTGTTATTTTTGATCTGGAAATGAGTTCTGTTTTCCATATCTTTTCCAAACCTTTTAGCTTTTCTGAAAACTACTTTTTTCTTCTGAAAGCTTTCTACTATAGCAATTGTTCTGTCTAAGCATTCTGTTTTCCCTTTGTTAATATATTCTCTGTATGTTTCCTGATTTTCTTTTGATAATTAATAGTTCCCTCTGAGTTCTAATAGCATTTATGAATCCCTTTTGTGGTACTTATCATTTTACATTTACATTTTTTAGGGAGCATGCCTGTATTTTCAGCAATGCATACTTGGTGAAGATGATCTCTTGTTTTGACCTTTGTTTCTTACAAGTGCTAAGCATTAGGCTTTTAAGCAACTACATGCTCAATAAAAGTTTATTCTCTAGGATTAAATTAATCTTTTAGTTTGGTTGCCATTAATCTACTTTTATAAAACTACTTGCCTCAAAAACCTTTATAAAACTAGACAGAAGAGCATTTTCTCCTTTTGTGTAATTAACTTATTGTCTACTTTAGATATTTTTGGTCCTGATTTGTGATGCACAATCAGAACTACATATTTTGGTATATTTCTCTCTAGTTTTCAGTTAGGGATAAAATAGCACAGCTTCATCTTAAATAATCCTTTTTCTATTTCTGTACCTAGTTCTAGTGTTTGACACTATCAGCGTACTGATGGAATTAGCATAAAAGTAGCAGTAGTTAATGATCCTCCTTTTTTAGTTCTTTAAAGATCTTGGACTCATAGCTCTCATTATTTAAAGTCAAGGCTGAGCATGTATAACATCCAACCATGAGTAAAGAAAATTGTGAACAGTGGAAAATAGCTGCAAAGCATTGAGACTAGGGATTTTCACTAAAACCAGGAAGAATACTTATTTTGTTTTTCTATAGTATGGTCACTCTGCTTTGTTGCTGTATTGCTATTTTCAGTTATCAGCAAGAGTTCTGTGTCACTGTTGTACACAGGAGACACAGTGGTAAATGCAATAAATACATGAATGATAAATGATGCTGACTCATCCTCCTTCTTTGCCTTTGATTCCAGTAAGATTTGGAAGAAATTATTTGAGCTAGAATCACATAAAATATATTTAAATTCCTTTAACTTCTACTATGTAAGTGCTTCCCTGGTTATCAGAAATTTAAAATTCATCTTCTTAGGTCACTTTTGACTTACAGGTAGGTGGTTGTTAAAGAAAAATGGTCTGATTCCTCTTGCCTTTTTCAAGTGTCTCAGCCTAATTCTGTCCTAATAGAATATCTGGCATTGTATTGCTGAAGTGTTTGCAGTTTTCAAGTGTATTTCTACATCATGGATGAAATCCTGGCTGCCTGTGTTGCTTGAGATAAATTACTCAGCATTTCAGTTTCCTCATGAAGGGATTGGGGTTGGGTTCCTTACAGGACCTGCCTTCTTTTCCTGGCCTAGATTAACTTCTTAGCTTGTCTGGTGGGCCCTAGTGATGGCTTCCATAGGCATACCTATTTCTTAATCAGTCTATTTCTCTACTTGTCCTATTCCCATCCTGTCCAGAGGAGGTTAGGATGAAATCATCATGTGCCTGTTAGCTCCTCTGGAGCCCTCCTATGGTCTTTGCTCTTTATCAGACTCCAAATTAGACAATGCCTGGCTGCCCCCACAGCTGAAGGTCTCAGCATTCCTTTTTCCTTCTCCTGCTGATCCTGACCCAAGATCCTGAATTGAAGGCTATTCAGTAGTGAGCAGGCACATGCAGCTAATCTTCTTGAGAATCACAGAAGGTAGGTAGGTACCCTTATCTTATTTTTGGTAACCTTATCTTATTTTTGCACAAGGAAACTGAGGCACAGGGAAATTAATTTTCTTGCCCAGGTTCACTGTACTATGGAGTGACATCTTAATCATTTAATTGGACATCAGAATGGTTATTCATTACCATTATACTATATTGACTGTGCACAAAGCCCATTTCTGCTGATTCCTGGCATGGTAACTGCATCATGATTTTCTATGGCTTTTCTTCCCCTCTTAATTGGATAACCTAGTGTAGATTGAGATCTGAATTTTGATAGAGTCTCTAAGAAATTTCCTGAGGGACTGGCTGAACCATTTGTTATTGTTAGGTGCTGTCAAGTTGAATCTGACTCAAAAGAACAAAAACACTCCCCATCACTGTACCATGCCCTGCACTATTGTCAGTGCTTCTCTGCCATTCATAGGGTTTTTTTCAATGGCTGATTGTTTTTTGGGAGTGGGCTGCCAGGTCCTTCTCCTAAGCCTACAGCACCCTGTATTCTCATCGGGTCTCCCTTCAAGTACTAGCTTAACTTCCAAGATCTGACAAGATTGGAAGCCAGGGGTCTATGGTGCAGGCTTGGCTATGATTCATAGCAACCCTATGTACAACAGAACAATACACTCCAGGACACTGTGCAGTGCCCAGCACTATCTCAGTGCCTCTCTGCTATTCGTAGGGTTTTCAATGGCTGATTGTTTCCGGAATGTTTCATGAGGGGACTATCAGGTTTGTCTCCCATTTTATGTGGTGCTGGGAATAGAACCTAGGGCCTCAGAGAGTGTAGAGCAGCATTAAAAAAGTCTTGAGCATAGAGTTGCCTTCTGCTGATTCTCAAGCCCTGTCTTCTCTTGCCTGTGTTATTGAGATACATCAGATCGAGCTTATGAAGCCAGGATTCTCATATTTGTATTTCTCAAGGAACATAGATTATATACAGAAAATATACAATTCTATTAAAATTTTTGTAATTTTTCTTATTATATATTATGGAACCTTAGGAAAACACAAAACGTTTTTAAAAGATCACAAATGTCTACATTCCAGCCCAGAGAATGACACTTGTTGACTTTAGATACACACATACAGACTTCAGACTTAGGTATGTATATACAACTATGCCATATCCATACTTTTTTAGTTTCATATTTTAACTCAACATGATTAAGTAGATATGCCATTTTTATTAGTATTTTAATGTACATACTAATGGAATATAGAATAATCCAGCACATACATATGTAGTGAGCAATTACTAAAACAGGTTTGTTGACACTTTCATCTCTTTAAACATTTTAAACATATAAACACTTTTTGATTAACATATATCAATTTTAGATGTTTATGAGTTGTAGTATGATTTTTACTTTAGGTTGGATGCAATATCTTGAGATTCATTATGGGATTTTCATAGAGTTGTATCCTGAATTTTGCTCTTGTTCTTCTCTCGTTCTCTCTTTTACGGTACTAGGGGGATACTGGGGGTTGAACCCAGGGCCTCACACCTGCATGCTTTGCAAGTGCTGGACAACTGAACTGTGACCCCAGCCCTTTCTTTCTTTCTTTTTTTTTTTTTTTTTTTTTTTTTTTTTTTTTTTTTTTTTTTTGACTTTTTGAGACAGGGTAAATTACGCAGACTGCCTCTGGTCTCGAACTTGTGATCGTCCCACCTCTGCCTCCCAAGCCACTGGGATTACAAGCATGCTTCACCGTGCCCGGCCTGTTCTTCTCTCTCTTTACCTCTCTATATTGTTTTTCCTCTCCCTCCCACCTTCTTCCTCTTCCTTCTCCTCCTCCTCCTCCTCCCCCTCCCTCCCCCCTCCTGTTTGGTGGTCTACTTGTATTTTCCATTCTTAGATATGTATAGGTGTGTGTGTGTGTGTGTGTGTGTGTGTGTGTGTGTGTGTGTGGCTGGGGTTTAGCTCAGTTAGTAGAGTGTTTGCTCTCTGTGCTCTGGGGCCCTAGGTATGATCTTCAGTTCTGCAGCACCACAAAAATGGAGAAGGACCTGGCAGCCCCCTCTTGGAACCATCCAGCCATTGAACACCCTATGAGTACCAGAGAAGCACTGACAGTGCTGGGCATGGCACAGTGTTAGGGATTGTTTCTTTCTGTTGTACATAGGGTTGCTATGAGTCAGATCTGACTTGATGGTACCTACCAACAACAGCAACAATGACAACAACAACAGCAATAACATCTATCTATCTATCTATCTATCTATCTATCTATCTATCTATCTTCTTTTCTCTTTAATGTAGATCTGACTCCCACATATAAGTGGATATGTGGTCTTTCTCTTTTTGAGTCTGGGTTATTTTGCTTAAAGTGGTGATCTTTAGTTCCATCCATTTTGCTGGAAATAATATAATTTCATTTTTTTTATACTGCTGAATAATAAGATATGCCATTTGTATCCTCCCCTACTTTTTTTGTTTTTGAGACAGGGTCTCACTGTGTAGCCGACGCTGACTTTGAACTTGCTACCCTCATGTCTCAGCCTCCCAGGTGCTAGAATTACAGGTATACACCACCATGACTAGTTTATACTTTCCTTCCTTTCTTCTTTCCTTCCCGCCCGCCTGCCTGCCTTTCTGCCTGCCTGTCTCCTTTCCTTCCTTCTTCCTTCCTTCCTTTCTTCCTTCCTTCCTTCCTTCCTTCCATCTTTCTTTCTTCCCTATTCTCTTCTTTCTTTCTCTCTCTCTTTCTCTCTCTTTCTCTTTCTTTTTTTTCTTTCTTTCTTTCCATTTACCTGGCAAGTGTTTTAAATGGATTTGAAGTTTTCTTATTTGGTATTGTTAAGAATAAGACCAAATTCTCTTATTTTATGGCATGCATCTTTTCATTCCGTATACTCAATGGACCTAAAATATATAAAATTCAAACAATATATCGTTATCTCAACTGCTGCTTGGTACATTGGTCCAGTCGCCACCATCTCTTGTCTGAATTATTCTGCCCTGAACCTTTTTAATTCACCTCCTTGATTCTAATCCTTTACAGCCTATTCTATGCAGTGACTAGTATTTACCTTAAAAATGGAAGTCACCCTTAGCTCAAAACCCCACATTAGCCTCCCATTGTAAAGTGACAGTTCTTACAAGGCCCTATATGATTCGGGCTCTGATGACTTATTGAACTCCTGCTCTCTCCTTTTCTCTCTTACTGTGTCCCTGCCCCACTGGCCTCCTGCCTTAGCTAATCTGCAAGGGATGCTCAGCCCAAGAACCTGTTTTTTGGGAAATGATACTCTCCAAGTATGATGTCAGGCAATCTATCCCAGAGGTCAGGAACAAACAGCCTCATAGAACAAATTAAGATGCACAAACACACAGAAAGATGAAAGAAAAAAATGGAATAATATTAATATACCTAGGATGGGGCATAAATGCCCAAATAACCTCCTTGTCTGAACCATTATATACAATGTTCCTATGTCCTTTCTCTCTCTTCCATGGAATAGAATTGCCAAGGAATAGAATTGAGATGGTGATGGAAGATACCCAAGGCCTGGGACACATACTTGCTCAATCAGAAAACATAGGGCCATGTATGCCTGTCCTCACCTGTAATGTCCAATTAGCCTGCTGAACTGCTTTGGGTGTTATTGGTTACTTGGGTGCCTTAGGTGCTTCATTATATTTACTGCTTCATGAATATTAGATGCTCCTTGCATAATTAGGGCCTCATGAATCTAGATTTCTCTTGGACCTTGCACTTGTATCTTTGTTTAGGGATACATGTTCTAGTTTCTAACTACTTCTCTTTACACTCAGTGCATCTTATGAATTCTGCCTGTGTTTCACAAGCTACTTGCTTACTAACTACTTTTCTATGCTAAACACATCATAAAACTTTCACCAATGTCTTATAAACTGCACACTTATTCATCTTCTATAGTTGAATTAAATATTCTCAAAATCAAGTGTGCATTATAAAGCCTTTGCATTTGCTGTTCTTTATTTGTCTATAGTACTCTTCCTCCATATATCTTCATGGCTCTTTCTCTTTCCTCAAGCCTTTGCTCAAATGTCACTTCAAACTTCAAATACTTACTGATAATGACCGAATTGTTCCTTCAGCTCTGACCTTCTACTCCTTTTCTGCTTTAGTTTTTTTAATCACACTTATCACCACCAGACATGCTATATATATACTGACACAATAGAATCTGAGCTTCTTGATTATCTGTTTTAACCAGTGTACCTTCTCTAGTCCTCAATACATAGTAGTGGTCAAGAAATATTTGTTAAATAAGTGAATGAATGAGAAGCTAAATGATTCTTTGGGTGATAACAGTTAAAATAATGGGATGCTTTGTTAAAAAATAGTGTAGGCATAAGGAAAATTTTTGCTAATGAATGATATGAAACTGCTAACCTGGTATACAGAGAATGTTTTAGTATATGGGAGAGTTAAGAATATAATAAATAACCTTAAAGTTTATCTGGGAGAAGAATGGTGATTAAGTTTAGTTGCCATTTTTGAACCTATGGTTACATGATAAATCAATTAAAAATAATTTTTGTATTAGGTACTATATATTTCAACAAGTATTTATAGAATTTATGGCCTTTCTAACAGAAGTACAGAAGTTTGGGGGTTGAAGAGTTTACATTTTATATGGGAAAATATGCATTCAATAAACAGAAAAAGGCAATGTATGGTAAGATATGATTTTGTACAGAGTAAGTCATAGAGCCAATAAATACTGTAGGAATTCAGAGAACACAAAGGTCAATGTGGGCTGGAATGCTGGAGAGATCACCATCCAGATTTTGGGGAATAGATCAGGAAAAGGAAGTGATTATTTGATGGAGTTAAGGAAGAAAGATGCCCAGTGCTTGAGGAACATGATAAAGAGCTTGTTTTCTATCCTAGAAAGTTGATGGTAAGCCACTGAGTAAGGCAAGATGTTATGAGATAAATGTTTTGGAAATAAAATAATGGGTGTTATACTGAGAATGCACTGGGGGAGCGGTGATGTCTCCAGCAAGAATTCAAGTAAGGAATATAGGTAGAGAAAACTGCTGTAATTTAAGAGAGATCATGGTGTTCTGGACTCAAGACAAGTCAAGTGAGACCTTTCCCTCCTTCCTTTTTTTCATTACTCTTCTTTAGTGTTTGCTGAATTTTTTACTTTCTTATTACTGATAAGCTTCATTTAGGTCTCTTATTGCATGTATTATATAATATTGCAACTATTTTTCAGGCTTCTGTATCCTGTAGTCCATAATCATCTTGCGTCCCAGTGATGCAGCTCAGTGCTCAGAAAATATAGGAACAAATACATTAATGAATGAATTTCTAAATTGTTGGTTTAGCATGGGATGCATCTAAACTGCTTTCCACCCCCTCCCTTAAATTGAACTCTCAGAACTCAGGGATGCTCAATGGCTTTTCATAAAACATGGCAAGTGATCAGATGATTGCCAAAAAATAAAAACTTGAATATTTAATCTGTAAGGTATATTCCTTGCATTGCAACTCCCTTAATGTGTCTGTTCTGCTGCTTTCTTGGGTAGTTTGTTTGTGCATTATTCCATTTCTTCTATCTTGGTTATCATAATTAAATGAAAACATATAGAGAGAGTGTTAAAATGAGCAAAACACAAGAGTTGATGTATAAATATAATAGAATAAAGGTAAGTTTTTGGTAGAGAAAAAAATTTTCAGTATTTTGTCTTAGAATTCTTATTGGTGCTATTGAGGCCCCATAGGCATAGAAGTTTGGTAAACCATTATGATTTCAGAGCAAATGTTAGAATGAAACTGACTGCAAGAAGTCTGAGAAAATAGACAAGAGAAACGTATAAAATATATATGTATTTCCTTAGGCTTTTAAAATACCTTCTAATGATCTCAACTTCATTGCAACTAATTAGTTTAGATTAGATGTTATTTATTTCTGTTTGACAGATGAGGAAATGTAGTACTGTTCCTATCACCAGGTCTATTTTTCCTTATTTCTTTGTGTCTCTGTGCATGATCACTTGTAAAAGAATGTTTTCATGCACTCTCATTTGATACTAAAGACAAGCACTTTCAATCAAGATTCAATGACCTTTCATCCCTGTGATAGTTTGTTAAATGTAGAGAGTACATTTTCCAGAACATTCTAAGATGCATATTTGGAAAGTACACATAACATTTGAATTTGCCCCTAAAATTACAGTTAAGAGAATCCTTTTTAGTTGTTGATTTGACTTGTGGTTATATAAAAGCCCCTTAGGATATAATTTAAAAGTCTGGCTGAGAGTGTTGTGTTAGTTTTGTGTGGGTGGCTGTGGTTGAGGCAGAACTTTGTATGTCATACTCAAATACTGAGGAATTTGTTCCTGTCTTCATCTAACATTGTGTTAAGTCTGTGAGCTCTGAACTCAGCTATTTATATCTTGGTGGACAGCCTGGCGTTAGATTATTTTTGCCACCAATTCAGTTGCCATGGCCACATGTGATGAGCTGGGATCCCCCTAGGCCAGTAGATTCCAAATGTTGTTGTGCCATTTATTAGGTGAAGATGTGGAATGTAGGGCCCCACCATGAGGCCGAGAGACTAAAACTTTACTCATTAGACAAATATTTTGAGTACCAACAATCTGTGTTAGGAATTGTTCTGGGTGAGAGGAATATGTTATTACCTTCTTTCTGGGAGACTTCTTGCCATTGTATGTGTGTGCCTGTGTGAGTGTGGGGGTCACTGTGTGGGGGGAAGGTAGATACCTAAGAAATAATTATATAGTATTCTAGAAGGTAATAAGTACTATGGAAAAAAATAGAGTTGATTAAATCAAGAGTAACGTAGGAAGTGAAGGGTGGGAGGTGGAGGTGGGAGTAAAATTTTACTCTGCTCTCAATGTTATTCTGATATGTGCCTGACCATACTGTAAAAAACACTACTGTAGACTCTAAAATTTACAATCCTTATTTCATATGATTATCCATCAATTTTTGTTCTTTAAATTAAAATCTATTGAGCACAAGCATTATACTCTGAGTTACAAAGAATCAAAAGAGCCGGGCGCGGTGGCACACACCTGTAATCCCAGCGGCTCTGGAGGCAGAGGCAGGAGGATTGCAAGTTCAAGACCAGAGGCAGTCTGCGTAATTTAGCGAGACCCTGTCTCAAAAAAGTAAAAAAAAAAAAAATGGGCTGGGGTGCAGCTCAGTGGTCAAGCACTTGCAAAGCATGCAAGCATGAGGCCCTGGTTCAACCCCCAGTACCGAAAAAAAAAAAAAAAAAAGAATCAAAAGATAAGGTTTCAGTAGTTTTATTGGGGTATAATTAATAGACTATAAAACTTACCAGTTTTAAGTATACAGGAAAATAATTTTTAGTTCATTTATGCAATTATGCCACTATCATCACAGTCCAGTTTTAAAGCACTTCTGTCACTTCTCAAAAAGTTTTTGTGTTTATTTGCAGTCAATATCTTCTCCTAACCCCAGCTTCAGCCAACCACTGATCTGCTTTCTACCTTTATAATTTCCAAAAATTTTTAAATAAGTGGAATCTAGTATCTTGAATCCAATATCTTTCACTTAGTGGCATGTTTCTGAGGTTCTCCCAGGCTGTTGTATGTATTAGTAATTCATTCCTTTTTATTGCAGAGTAGTATTGCATGGTATGGCTATATTGTACTTTGTTTATCCATTTACCAATTGGGGGATTTTTTTCTTTATTGATATTCTATTTTTCTATCAGTACAAGGTTACTTGATGTGTGTATACACACACACACACACACACACACACACACACACACACACACACGCAATTTCCTCCTTCCATGATAGATAAAATAATGGCCTCTAAACCCCAAAATATCTAAGTACTAATTCTTAGAACCTGTGAATATGTTACATAATATGGCAAAAGGGAATTAAAATGACAGGTGGAATGAAAATTGCTTATTAACTGACCTTAAAATAGGGGGATTAACCTGGATTATCTGAGTTGGCTCAATGCAATCACAAGAGTCCTTAAACAGGGAAGAGGGAGGCAGAAGAGGGGATCAGAATGATGTGATATAAGAAGAACGTGATGGCTTTTGCTAGCTTGGAAAATGGAGGACACTTCCATGAGCCAAGGAATGTGGGTGGCCTCCAGAAGCTGAGAAAGGTCAAGGAAGTGAATTCTCTCTCAGAGCCTCTGCTCATATGACTCATTTCAGACTTCTGAATTACAGAATTATAAGATTATACATTTGTAATATTTTAAGCTACCAAATTTGTAGTAACTTGTTACAGTGGCAATAGGCACAAATATATCCCCCATTAATTACTATCAGATAGTGACTTTGTAGCTATATGGCAAATATGCATCTCCTTTGTAAGAGTCTAATTTATAATTTTTAAAGTTACTTTAAGATTGATTATTTTGTACTTTCATTATATCAATCTGTGCTTATTCTGTTTCTTAGTTGGAAATTAAAATTTGTTCACTATCTTACTCATATTGAACTAGAAGCACTTCAGTGGAGTCTTAAATGTAGCGAGCCACAACTCTCTAAACAAGGAGCAGTCTTGTCACAAAGCCAACCTGTCTGTGGACTCAGGTAATAAAAAAACCAAAAGTGTGTTATTCTTATTGCAATAGACCACTCATAATATTTCTGACACCAGATATATGAGGATATTCTCAACATACTAGACAATTATCTAGCAGATACCAGTGGTACATCCTAATTCAATTTTTTTACTGTATTTATTTGTTTATTTATTTATTTATTTATATTATTTATTTATTTAGGTCTACAGCCATACCACCCTGGCTCCCTATCTTATCTGATCTCAGAAGATAAGCAGGGTTGGGCCTATTTAGTTCTTGATTAGGAGACCACCTGAGACTACTGGGTGCTATAGGCGTGGGAGAAGGACCTGGCAGCCCACTTCCAAAAAATCAGCCATTGAAAACTCTGTGAATGGCAAAGAAGCACTGTTATATAATGCCAGGCATGGCACAGTACTGGGTAATGTTTCTTTCTGTTGTACATATGATTGCTATGACTTGACTTGATGGTACCTAATAACAATAATTCAATTATTTAGCAGCCCTGGAGGGTTGAACCCAGGGCCTCATGCATGCTTTGCAAGTGCTGTACCACTGAACAGCACCCCCAGCCCATTTTTTACTCTTTTATCTTGAGACAGTGTCTTGCTAAGTTATTCAGGTTGCCCCTGGCCTTGAACTCGAGATCTTCCTGCTTCTATCTCCCAAGTTACTAGGATTACAGGTGTGCACCACTAAGCCTGGCCCTAATTCAATTTAATTCTGATATTATTTACTTGGAGATAATGTCAGGTCTCATGGATTATAGGCTCAATCCTTCAAAACTGCCCCCCACCCCACTTCAGATGGCATTGGCAAGGAGTAGATTGTCACCTATACATCTAGCCAGCCAGGAATAAATTGAGGGTTCCCGTGCTGCTCTCCTCAGTTTTGATTAACTTGCTAAAACAGCTCACAGAACTTCGAGAAACACATATTTACCCATTATTATACAGGATATTGCAAAGGATACAGATGAGCTAGATGGAAGATGCTTTGGGCAAGGTATGTTGGGAAGGGATGTAGAGCTTCCATGCCCTCTCTGGGTGTGCCACCCTTCAGAAACCTATGTTTATAGCTTATGCAGAAACTTTCTGGACCAGGTCCTTTTGGGCTTTTATGGAGGTTTCCTTAAGAAGGTATGACTGATAATATCATTGGTGATTTCTAATCAACTCAGCCTTCGGTACCTCTACCCTTCCAGGAAATTGGGGGAAGGGCAGGACACAAAGTCATAACCTTCTTATGCCTTGGTCTTCTGGTGATCAGGCCCCTTCCTAAAGCTACTTAGAGGCCCCCAGCTACTAATTATCTCACTAGGATACAAATAGACACCATTCTAAGATTGCAAAGCTTTTAGGAGCTATATGATAGGAAACGGGGATGAAGATTAAATACATACTTCTCAATATCACAGGTAGGTGTCCAGTTTGGGGAACTTATACAAATTCCTTAGCCCCTCCTGGTTTGAATTTTCTTTTCTTTAAAATGAGGGAGTTAGAATAATAAATAATCTCACATTTCTTCAAATTCTATTGTATGATACAGCACACACATGTTTATATGTGTATATCCACATAATTATTCTATTCTTTTACGTTTAAAATTCATGATTTGAAGAAAATGTTATATTTCTTGCTTAGGGATGTCAGAATATAAACTTTTGTTTAGTAAGATAAGTTGTTGAATTGTTCATTTAATTCCATGTTTTTTGACGTTTTACTGTTGCTTTGTATTGAAGATGTACTGTGAAGACCTTTGCTGCTGTTAGGGATCTCATGATATCACAGAGAAAAGAAACAACTAGACAGACAACTTTAACTGAAGTAGTATGCACAGGATGCTGTGGAAACATGGAGAAAGAGGGAGATTAGGAACAGGGTCCTAAAGGAAATGATGCTGGTCAAGAAAGGGGTACATGGGATCAGTTGGGTGGGGATGGTCTGTTCAGGCAGAAGACAAACATTTCTAAAGCAATGGAGGGAGAATGCCAGAAGTGTTTGAGGCTAGAAATGGTTCCGCCTACCTTTGGAGGTGATACGATGCTATTAGGCCCGGCGCTGTGGCGCACACCTACAATCCCAGAGACTTAGGAGGCAGAGGCAGGAGGATTGCAAGTTCAAGACCAGAGGCAGTCTGTGTAATTTAGTGATACCCTGTCTCAAAAATTTGAAAAAAAAAAAAATGGGTTGAGGGTACAACTCAGTGGTACAGTGCTTGCAAAGCATGCAAGTGTGAGGCCCTGGGTTCAAACCCTAGTACCACAAACAAACAAACAAATAACACCAAAAAAAAAAAAAAAACCAACCAACCAAACAACAACAACAACAACAACAACAACAACAACAACAAAAACGAGAGAGAGAGAGAGAGAGAGAGAGGGATTGATTTTAAACAGAAAAGCCAGCATTTTTGCTAAATTTGATTTTTCTGTGTGTGCTGTGGATTGATCTCAAGGCCTCTTGCATTTACTATACCACTGAGTAATACCTCCAGTGTCTACATTTTAAATGATTGGTCTGAAGAAGGGATGTAGCTCAGTGGTAGAGTGCTTGCCTGGGGTTTAATACCCAACACAAAAGATTAGGGGGAAGAAAAATTGCTCTGGCAGGTGTGTATTAAACATCTAAGTTGTATATAAAATGTGGACAGAGAGATGAATGGGCAGATTGGATTTAGTGAGAACAGTGAGATGTAATCATCCAGGTGAGAAAGAACATTAGCCTGAGCTAAGGTAGGAACAGTTGGAATGGTCAAGATGGTTCAAGAGGTTTTACACAGACAAAATGAGCAGATCTTAATATTAGATGTGAGATGGGCAAGAGAGAAGGAGTCTAGGATTACTCTGATTATTTCTCATTAATAGAGCTAGACATGTGTATGACAGAAGAGCAGAGGTGTGAACACAGTATAAATAGTACTGGGCATGTTGAGTTTGAGACGTCTGTAGGATATCTGGGTAATTATATAGGCCTAGAACCTTGGAAAGAGAGAGAGGTGGAGATAAAGATTTGGGATTTGTAACTACATATAATATATATAAAAAAGGAAGACCCTTAGCTAGATGGATTGACACAGTGGCTGTAACAATGGGCTTACACATAAAGAAGATCATGTGCATGGCATAGTGTTAGGCAGTGTTTCATTCTGTTGTACATAGGGTCACTTTGAGTCAGACCTGACATAACAGCACCTAACAACAACACTCTATATAGATCTATATGTATATATGTATCTATATCTATCTTTACACATATGTATGATAACATAGTATATGTATATATTATAAACATATAAATACTATATATTATATATAATATCCTGACTGTGTTATATACACACAGTTTTGGTCATAGTGAAAATCTAAGGGGATGATACTTGAAAAGGCCACACAAATATTATTGAGTTACCTGATGAGTAAATGGTAAACCTGGGTTTCCTGACTTCAATATGTGAGCTCTTCCACTCATTAAAGTATAGTCCTGTGGCAATATAGAGTGGATTTAAGTAGTCATGAGAGTTGAGCTGCTAGGACCTTTAAGCTCTTTTCAACTACCAGACTTTGAATATTTAACAAACGTGAAACAGCACCTGGCATATGGTATGTATTATACAAGTGCTTGGGTTTAAAATCAATAGAATCTTTGTGATATTTGTTAATTTTGTATACTAATACTGTTTAGGTATAGTAATACTGTTAGTTTGAAAAGCATGTATGGAAATAGTAGAATTAACAAAAATGTGGGCTGATCTTTTATTTATGTCTACTTATTTGTAAAGAGATTTGCCGAAAGCAGTTAGTGGGATTGCCTGGGTAGAACCAAAGAAACCGTGCAGTTTCTTTGAAGGTCTGGTTTAAGAAAATGAAGTTTAAATTAGCTGAAGTCTAGCAGATTTTCTGCTTTAAAAACCTAAGTAGACAAAGGCTACACATTTGATGGGAAGATGACATCTGTATTGCATGCTCTGCTGAGCTTACTGAAGAATTGGCTTAGAAAAAGCACTGCTTGGCTGCCTCTCAGCGTTGATTAGCATCTGAATGGTGGAATGAAAAAAGAGATGAAACCAAGCATTCAAAATGAGGAGGACTAATGGATTTCATGCAGATTGATTTAGTATTGCAGATACTCAAGTTTTGGAATATTCCTGAACTGATCTGGCCGACTGTAACACAGGAGTCTGAGTTATGCTGCTTGTACTGCTGTGCTGAGCTCAGTGTTAAACAAGTTGAAAGCTTACCAACTTTTCATATATTTCCTTGTCCTTCATCAACAAAGTTGGATGGTTCATTGTGAGGTTGAAATCATAGTACATAAAATAACAAGAAAACCATTGGGCACAGTGATGAATGCCTATAATCCCAGCGATTTGGGAGGTAAAGGGTGTAGCATTGCAAGTTCAAGGCTAGAGGTAGCCTGTGTAATTTAGTGAGACCCTGTCTCAAGATAAAAAAAATAAAAGAGGCTTGGAGTACAGCTTAGTGATAGGGCACTTGCAAAGAATGCATGAGGCCCTTGTTTCAGCCCCCATGTCCCCCAAACCACAACAACAACAAAATCAAACCCAAACAAACAAAAAGTAACTTAGTGCAGTGCTAGGCACATTGTATATGCTCAATCTCTGTTAATTCCTTTTCTCGTAGCCCCATTGCATGTCCAGTGCTAGTTTATGCTTTATTCCTTCTCTCTTCATCCTTTAGAGAACGTATGAAAAAGTTGCCTTAGTTTACTGGTGCCTATCTTAGCCTGGTTTTCCTCCATACTAGAGCCCAGGAATCAGTGCTGTACCAGGAGTGCAATCTCAGTGTATCAGAGGTGAGAGAAAACATGATGCAAAGGGCAGAAGAGATGACAAATGAAACACAAACATTATTTAGTTGTGAACACAACCAAGTTAGAGATCTCTCTGTATAAGACATTCATAAATAACCACTTTAAAACAGTCTTAAAAGCCAGCAGTAGTGGTGCATACCTGTAAACCCAGTACTTGGGAGGTTGAGGTAGGAGGATCAATGCAAGCTCAAAACTAGCCTGGTCTATGTAGTAAGTTCTAGGCCAGCCTGGGTTGCATAGTGAGTCTCTGTCTTAAAAAATCACACACACACACGCACAAACAAAAACCCCAGTCTGTTAGAGGGAGGAAGTGAGAATAATTTATCTGCTTTTTCTTTCTGTCTCTAATCTTTATCAGTTAGCCTTTGCCCACTGCCCTCTTGAGTTCTGCTACTCAGGAATTTGGGCACCTGCTGGGAAGCTAGATTCAGCAACCCATGGAGAGCCATTTGGGTCTAGAAGTGGTAGGAGGTGCCAGGGCTTCTGTGAGTCTAGCTGAACTGGGTCTGGTGCCAAGCTCCTGTAGTTTTTGTGCCATGCCAGGGGTTCAGCCCTCCTCTAGGGGAGGCTAAGACAGCTGACCCTGTTAGGAAGTGTTGCCAGTGGGGGTGGGAGATTCTGTGGAAGATCAAAAGCTCCTTTGGCACACAGGAGATTCTTTATAATGCCACTTATTTCTGAAACATTTTCTTGTTAAAAAAATTTTTTTTAAATATAAACATGTAGTGTAGTTTTTATAGTATGTATTTTTCCATACTCTGAGTTTTATTTACTCTGTCATCAGTAAGCCAATGTAGCAGACCGTGGCTGAATTCTCTGAGCACAGTGCTGCAAATGCTCTCAGAGAACAAAAGCACCAAATGCTTCCTTGCCTTGAGCTGAGGGAGCTCTGTCCAGGGACATGTACTTCACTTTGGTCTTTTCACCATCCTTAATGTCCTGGCAAACATACATGTTGATGAAAGGAGTGAAGGGCTAAGTTTGCCACAAAGAAAAGATGGAATAACCATTGGATTGTAAATGCAAATATTCCTGCAAGAGATTCTTCAAGGAAATGCTGAACAACCCAATGATAATCTCCTTTGTTGTTGTTGGGTGCCATGGAGTGGAGTCTGACTTATAGGGACTCCAAGAACAGCAGAATGAAATTCTGCTGAACACTGTGCCATGCGTACGATCTTTTTATGTTTGAGCCAGTTGTTGCAGGCACTATGTTTCTTTTCATTTTGAGTCATCCTACATTAGCAAAAGGAGGTCCCAAGGACTTTACTACATTCTCATCGCTAAGGTTGACTTTCCTTTGAGGAGGCAACTCTTCCCCAGTTGTTTCTTTAATGCCTTCTAGCCTGGGGGCTCATTTTCCTGCCTTGTATCTGACAGTGCTTCTTTGCTATTATTCATAGGGTTATCAATGGCTAATTGTTTTGGGATTTGGCTGCTGGGTGATTTTCCCTAGTCTATCTTAGTCTAGAAGCTTAGCTGAAACCTGTCCACCATGGGTGGCCCTGCTGGTATTTGAAATACCTGTGGTATAGATTTCGGCATCACAGCTATATGCAAGCCTCCACAGCATGTAAAGGTGACAGACACATGGGGGATAATCTCTTTTATGCCAGCAAAAGATATCAGATATATCACTACAACTTGAGGGCACTGGACAACAGTTGTATGAATGAGAGTAGGGAGATATGATGGTTGAAACATTCTGTGGCTGAAAGCAGTGTGAAGAGCCAGATATGTATTCTGACTATTTCTCTTTGCCTTTTCATGAATACACTTTACTAATTCCCAACTTTAGCTAATGATAGTCCCCCTTTGCTGAAATATACTCTTCCTCCCTCTGCCCAGTTCCTACTGATTATTCCTTTAAGATCTTCTATATCTTACCCTCTAACTTTTGTGATTATTTACATCTTTATCAATCTTTGCTTTTAGAAGTGTTTGTAGTTTATATCATTTGTTTTAGCCCTTACAGTATCACCATTATAGATTTAATATATGTACATACATATTTGTTTCTCCAAGTAAGTTGTAACTCCTTGTGACCCCAAATTCATGTTTTAAATCTCCTCATATTCCCCACTGAATTTAGTGCAGGTCCCATAGCAAATGCAGTATAAAACCTGTTCAGATGGCATCTCTTGTTGAATGAACTCAGCTATCTGAACCCACGAATTTTTTTTCCCCTTTATTAGTAAATGATGGTAGGGTACAGAGTAATACAGCATTGGCTTTTTCCATTATGCATCCTTTACATCTCTTCTGGCAACACTTTCATCAACTCACAAAGTTTATGGAGCCTTATGGCTAATATGTAGTAAAACTCAAATGCTTATTTGGGTTATATTCCCTATTTTTCCAATATACTCATGAGGTTGTGCTGTTTACATTGAGATAGACCTCTTCCCCTTCATCTCTCCACATTGGTCCTCCTCCCCATCCCACCTTCTCCAATCTTTGCTTCATTGTGCTATTTCCCTCCCTCCTCCTTTTTACTCTTTATATTGTCCCTTCTTCGCTAAGTTTAATTGTGCATTTTTTATGCATCAATTTATGTATAGGATTTTTCTTCCTTTAAGTATTATTCAGCTCCCACATATGAGTGAGAACATATGGTATTTCTCTTTTTGAGTTTGTTGAACGCAGAAATTGATTTTTAAAAAAGTTGATGATTTTTGAATGAATTCTTCAGTATCCAAACTTATGCTATTTGCCACCTACAACTTAAGAGCCAAATAGATCTGAAATTCCTTATTATCAGAGTTTGCCCTCAGAATTCTGTACTCAAATTCAAGGAGCAAATAGATTTAGATAGCATAGGATACTTGTCTTTCCAGATTCATGCTGTGTTTCAGTGATGAGATCAGCAAGGGTTATGCTGAGACTTTAGCTGTGGCTACTTCTAGCTCAACTGCAATATAATAATTACACTCATTATTATAATAGGGGTTACCCAACTGTAATAATCATACTCTTGCCACTATTGTGAGGGTTGTGGCCAGGCAGGAAATGTGACCTAGAGAATACTCACAGGTTTTGGAATAAGCCATACCTTCACTTAAATTCTGTCTATCTCTGGCACTTAACTGTCTATACATTTCTTACCTGTAAAATAGTATAAGTAATATGTACTGAGGATGGTTATACAAAATAAAATAATATATATAAAATAAGTGGCATATATAGTAGGCAATTGATTAATGACAAATATTGTTGTCCTTTCCATTAGTACTATTAATCATCTCATTTAGTTCTGACAAATACATTTTTCCCTTCTTTTTTTAATTAGAAAATTTTAATGTACATCATAATGTGATTCATTTTGACATGCTTTTCATTGTGACAATTTTCATACATGCAACTTGATAAACCGTTTTTCCCTTCTTTAAAGCAACCAGCCAGCCAATTTTTATGAATAACTTCTGAGTTAGACACTAAAACTGTCTGAATTTACACATACTCTTTTTATTGATAATCTTTTTGATATAACTCAAATCATAAATCAAATTATGTTTTGATGTAATGTAAATAAAATTTATACCACAGTTTTGTGGTAGACTAAGAGTTAGGTCTTGAATTTTTTTTGTCTTATGATTTTTTTTTTCTTTTTGGATAAGCTTTCATAAGAGCTAGCTTTAAGAAAAGAAAACCTAACATTCTATAACCTTGCTCATATACTTTTCCACATAGACTTGAGTTTTTCACCTTTTTCTTGTTAGAAATGAATTTACTTCTGTTGTTATATATATATGTATTAGTTACTTTGGTGTCAGTGTGATGAAATACCTGGTAGGAAAGATATATTTTGGCTTGTGGTTTCAGAGGCTTCAATCCATGGTTGCTTGGCTTCATGCACCAGAGAAGAACATCATGGTGGTGGGAACATGTAATGGAGAAGCTTCTTCATGGTGGATAGGAAGCAGAGAAAGGGAATGCCTGGCTTTCTCTTTTTCCCTTCCATTCCCTCAGTGCCACAAGCCAATGGGATGGTATTATCTCCATTCAGGGTAGGTCCTCCCCCTCAGTTAATCCTCTCTGGAAATGCCCTCACAGATATAACCAAGTGTGCCTTATCAGTCTCCTAGGTGATTCTAAATCCAGCCAAGTTGACAATGAAGATCACATATGGTAACCATTTTACTACAAATTTGTATCTTATATCTTCATGTTGTATACCTCAACTACAATCAGTAAAATTTATTTTAAAGGTTCTTATTTAAGTCATTCACTTATATGAAAATGTATTAGGAATGATTGGAGTACTCAGACTTTGCAAAGATTGTACAGTGAGTGGATCACACAACTGCAAGAGAGTCCAGGTGGTTTTTTGACCTTTGAATTATTTTTATAATCTTACCTCTCCCATCCTCTTAAAAGCCTGTCGGGTAGAAAAAAATTGTGTTAGACAGAGAAGGTTTGGTGTATGGGAGAAGAGATATAAAGAGATAAATTAGAGATTCATTTATAGTCCCCTAAAACACTAATTGTTTGAAAGCGTGTGTGTGAGAGAGGCAAACGTACCAAAAGTAAAGTGTATATAGTAAGGGGGTAGTATGAGGAAAGCAGGAAGTTGTTAAGACTTTAAATTGTACAACTTCCTAGCCGATCTAGGGACAGAGAATAGAAGCCACATATAAAATTTCAAAGTATGTGGTCAAAGTAATTGGGAACTGAATAAAATTATTTAAACTTCTGTGAATTAAAATTCTGAAGGATTTCTATCTTCCTAACAGTAGATGCCTTAGAAAAATTGCCTTATGCTCCAAGAACACAGTGGCTAGGAATACACTGGGAATAAGTTTCTCCAGCAGAAGGTGGCCATTCTTTCAGTTAGCCCAGAATCTTGGCATGCCCTGGACGATAATGGAAAAGACACTTGGTTATAGTAAATATGTCTGACCTCCACAAATTATTTTATGCTTTAAATTGATTACAGATATTATTTGATTTTTAGGGACTCTGTGCTGGTGACAGTTGGCAGGCAGATCTCAGTGAAGTGAGATCCATGAGTAACCTACATTTTAGTTGCCAATTAGGAGATCCAACTAATGTACCATGATGCACATTACTTACGAATTTATATCACATGTTGATCTTTTGAAGCCTGTGGGTGGTATAATATTGTCTCTTATTTCTGTCTAATTCTTGAATGGACAAAGCCAATTTCTTTATGTTAGAGATACATGAAAAGCATCCTGTAAACTGTAACACACCAAGCATATATACACTATTATTTTGTTACTATTTCTTTGTTCTCTGACTTTTAGGAGATATCAGTATGTAAGTTTATATTGAATCAATGTTAACCAAATATTAAGTGAATATTAATCTGTATGAGTTTTTAAAGTTATTTTTTAAAAAGTTGAGGGGCTGGGGGTTGTGGCTCAGTGGGTAAAGCACATTTCTCTTTGTGTAAGAGGCCCTGGGTTCAATCCATTACAAAAAAAAAGAAGAAGAAGAAAGAAAACTCAAGGAATATGAATTGATAAAAAAAACTCAGTTCTGAGACGGGTGCAGTGGCGCACGCCTGTAATCCCCAGTGGCTCGGGAGGCAGAGACAGGAGGATCGCAAGTTTGAGACCAGAGGTAGTCTGTGTAATTTAGTGAGACCCTGTCTCAAAAAGGAAAAAAATGGGCTGGGGGTGCAGCTCAGTGGTCCAGCACTTGCAGAGCATGCAAGCGTGAGGCCCTAGGTTCAATCCCCAGTACCACAAAAAACAAACAAACAAACAAACAAAATCTCAATTCTAACAAACTCTAAAGCACATATCCCACTAATACAAAATGTAATAAATGCTCTCTTAATACTTTAACTTTTCTCAATTTTTATAATTCAGAATATTCTTACCTGTGTTTACAAATTGCTCTTAGAGAATGCATTTCATTTCATTGATGTTTCAGTATGTTTATAGGGTTCCTAATTTTTTAAATAAGTAGTAATTTACCACTATATTTTAACTCTTTTTATTGTCTTATAGCAAACAGTTTTATAAAACACAGAATTAACATAATGAGTCACAATCTAAATTAGCCAGCAGTTAGTTGGAATCAAGTTTTAAAGCCGTCCTGTGCTTTTACATGTGTCTGTACATTAAGTTTAAAAATTCCTTGTCATAGTTTTATAAGTGTGTGTAAGTTAGGATATAGAATTTGCTCCTGGAACAAAGATCCAAGAAAATAGATGCTTACATACGATAGAAATTATTATGTTAATTCCAGGCTAGCAAGAAATCTGTACAGTTTTGGGGACTCTGACTTCTGACATCTTATTGTTTTGCTGTCCCTAGGATATTGCTTTCATGTGCATGGATGGAGATCATGATGATTACATCCCAGTTGGAAGGGGAACAGAGAGGACATGCACCTTTCTTTTACAGAACTGACCTAAAGTAGCATATATCATATGTCTTGCAGCCTTTTAGTCCATACTCAATCATGGCATCACATGTAGGAGCAAAATGGTTTAGGAAATGCAGGATGCCATATACCTAGCTAAGATTCCTGTTGGTATGGAAGAAGGAGAACAGGGATTTGGAGAGACGTGTAGTAGTTTCTGCATGTGCAGTCTATTTCCCATCCATGAGACATATCCACTCCCTCACCAGTTATCATCCATCTCATAGTTTGTTGTGCCTGATTAACAGGAAGTCAGTCCTTTCCTCATGTCCTATTGTGGCTTCTTGTGTTTAGTACGTCCAACCTGAAAGCCAATTGTCTGCTTTCTAAAATAAACATCCAATATATAATTGTAAAATAGAGGCAGTGTACCACATAAAATGGGCAGTGATATAAGAGAAGCAGGATAACCCACTTCACTTGGGAAAGAGGAAGATAGGAAATCCAAGCCACCAGTCCTTAGCACCTGTAAATTCTTGTGTGGAGGAATCACAGTGATTGTATCCAGGCAATAGAAAACGGTCTTTGTTATTTCTCCTGGCAAGCTTGCCCCACTGCCTTTGGGGAGGAAATCACCTGCTCTCCGTGGTTCCTGGCTTTATCCTTTGGGAGATTTTTTATTGTCTCTTATTCTTCATAGCCAGATCTAAAATGGGCATTGGGAAATATATTGTTTTTAGGGGGTGATAGATAGCTTTCAAACTTACTTCCTGCCTGTGTGGGTAGGGGAGCCTAAGCGAGTTGAGATTGTGTTGAACAGTCATAGGCTTTTAGAGTCCAGGCTTGTGTCTCTGTGTATGTTTAAGTACTATACGCTTTCAAAAACTTATTGGGCTTTCTGCCTATTTGACATGGTTAGCTCTAAATGCAAGTTGGAAAAATAGGTTTTTGTTTGTTTTTCTTTGTTTTCCCACCTAAAAAATGCTGAATTTTAATTGTTGCCAAAGAGGTAACACCTTTAACATCTTCTTGATTGCTGGGCTGGTTCCCATTATTTGGCTAGGAACTACAGGAGTCCCAGAATTATATCAATTTAAGCTGTGTCTTCTGAACCTCCTGTATTAACTGTGTTAGTGTGGGATATATAAGAATCTGGCTTTTAAACCCAATGATATTCCACTGTTGCAGACATTCAGCCAACTTAGATTTCAAGCTATATGTGCTGTGAGGTTTCCTCAGTAGAGCTGAATTCCCCTCCACATCTATTTGAGACTGCGTTATTTAGGTGGAGTTTATTTCTCTTCAAGGACTTTGTTTAAGCAACAAGAAGACATACAAAACATGCTAACGTTCTTAATTTTTCAAATAACTTTCCTTTAAGCTAGAAGCTTGGTTAGTAGTTTCAAAATATTTAACTTTCAAGTTGACATTTGACTAAATGTTTTGCTATGGTATAACAAAGGTCAGCAGCTTTTCATTTGACAGTTTCCTCAATACCTGCTGTTCAACCTCTAAGTCAGTGCCCCACAGTATAGGTTCTATTAGGGTGGCAACTACTTCCGGCTATTACATTCTATGTTAATTATTATACATATTTGGCAGTTTGAACAAAGACCCAAAATTACAAGGGCTTAATTAAAATAGAAGCACTTCTGTTCCATGTGATAGCCAGTGTATAAACATCCCAGAGCTAATAAGTTCCATTGTATTGAGGACCCAGGATCCTTCTGTCTTGTTGCCTCCTTGTATTGGAGATGTTGTCCTTCTTCATATGATTCAATATGGTATACTACCATGCTCTGCATTCTAGCAAGTAAGAAGGGAAGGAAGAAAGAGAAGACTCACCCATCCCCGTTAAGGACTCTACTGTTGGCTTTGACCAGAACTTGGACATAGGGCCACATCTAGCTACAAGGAAGCTTAAAATTTGCGGTGTGTTTGGGTAAGCATGTTATTCAATAATGAAAACCAAAACAAAACAAAAACTAATAAGGAAAAAAGGAGAAAATGGATTTTGGAGTACTATTAGCAATTTATGCCATAAAACTTAAGACGCATATTTGGATTTTAAAGAACAAGAATAAAAACAAAACTCCAAACAAACAAACAAACAAACAAACAGAAAACCTATATCAACACACTGAAAAGTAATAACTGGACAGGATAATTGTAAAGCATAATGACATCAACACCTGACTGCATGATATATAAATTTAATCATCATTATAGCAATTTAGTCCTCAGTTTGCCTTTCAGAGACTATAGTGAATATGCCTATGTGCATTACATTTGAAACTGTGTGCTTAAAAATTTATTTCTTCACTCGTGAGGGTTTTTTTCCTTCATTAATACTTAATGAGGTGGAGAGTACAAAGTAGACCCAAAATAGCACTGGGTCTCAAGCTTTTCCAGCAAAATTGTGTAACTACAATGAAAGAAAATGTGTAATGTACTGTCTAACTAGAATTTTCTGAGTCCTCAAGCCTTATCTAAAAAATTAGGTTACAAGTTTTATATTCTATTCCATTTTGTAAAGACATTCTAGAACTATATTTATTTCAATATAAAAATGTTTTAAAGTACTTATTAAATTTATCCAGTATAAAGCTGACATTCCAGGATGATATTTAGTATCTTTTTCTACCTTTCTTTCACATTGTTGGATAAAATTGAGTATGAATAAAATAGTTGAAAAGATTGGGTAGTTGTGTATATGAAACTCATACCATATATTTTATTTGCATTCATTAGCACCCATTGATAAAACTAAAAGATATCCAATGTAGAAGACTGAAGCAAGAGACTCTCGTAGTACTTTTGAAGTTGTAAACTGCCACACTGCAAGAGGGCCACATATGGCTAGGAACTGAAGGTGATGTCTAAGAACTGAAAGATGCCCATCAGCCAGCAAGAAAACAAGGATCTCCCTTCACAACTATAAGCAATTAAATTCTGCCAGCAACTTGAATGACCTTGGAAGAGGACCATGGACCCCAGCTAAGAACAACCCCTAGCTATTGATTTTAGCCATGTAAAACTGGCTAAAGGCCAGTTGGCAGAGGTCCTCGCTATGCCATACATGGACTTCTATCATAAAGAAACTGTGAGATCATAATTATGTATTGTCTTAGGTCACAAGTTTATAGTAATGTGTTACACAGCAATAGAAATGACTGTAAATGTTGCTGGGCATGGTGGCGCACACCTGTAATCCCAGTGGCTCCAGAGGTGGAGGTGGGAGGATCGCAAGTTCAAGACCAGAGGCAATCTGTGTAATTTAGCGAGACCTTGTCTCAAAAAGTAAAAAAAATGGGCTGGGGGTGCAGCTCAGTGGTCCGGCACTTGCAAAGAATGCAGGCGCGAGGCCCTGGGTTCAATGCCCAGTACTGCAAAAAAACAAAAACAAAAACAAAAACAAACAAAAATGAATATAAATGTTAAGAGTCTTGTGCTGCTTGAGGAAAAAACAAAATACAAAAAGCAAAACAAAATACTCAGTCCTCTTTCCACTTCCTACCTCCCTCCCTACCTCATGAATGTGATTGGCAACCTTGGGGCAACCTTGTCCAAGGGCGGTGGACTAGATGGTACAATCCAGAATTGTGTCTGTAAGTTTCAATATCTGATGAGCTTTCTATTAGACCACATTTAAATTGCATGCAGCTTTATTTCATTTCATTTATTTATTGTGTGGTGCTGCAAATTGAACCCAGGAACTTGTGCATACTAGGCAAACCTTATACCACTGAGCTACATCCCCAGCTCCTGAACCATTGATTAAAATACTGTAGTTGTATGGTCGTGCTTGATTTTGCAATGTCCAGAAACCAAGTTACTAGGATTGGCACTTTAATAAAATTCTATTATATCTGTATATGTAATATAGGTAGCTTTTTAAAGATAATATATTTAATAATCATTATTAGGATTTTCCTTAGAAAAAGCCCATGTTTCTTTGGTTGATTCATTTTAGACTTGCTTTCTTTTCTCTCAAAATCCTACCTATCCAGGAGCCTTCTGAAATACCACATTCTCCCTCCCTCTTATGGCTATCCTTTTCTTCCCTCTTCTAACTTGGGATGACATCTTCCATCTATTTTACCTTAAGGTTCTGAAACTCAGTGTGGCATCATTATTGTTGTTGTTGAGTGCTGTCGAGTTGGTATCCGACTCACAGCGACCCTGTGTACAGCAGGCGAAACACTATTGTCAGTGCTCCTCTGCTATTCATAGGGTTTTCAAGGGCTGATTCTACAGCACCTGGTGTGCCCAGGTGGTCTCTCATCCAAGTACTAACCAGGCCCGATCCCACTTAGCTTCGGAGATCTAACGGGATCAGATGCCACAGGGTACGGCTGCAGGCTGGTATCATTATTACCTGCATCTTATTAGAAATGTAAGTTTTTCAACTCCCACCTAGACCATCAACATTATAATGTATATATTTATAAGCTCCCATGTAATTCATATGCACATTAAAGTTTGGGAAGTGCTGCTCTAAGCTCCTTTTATGTATAGTAGTATATCATGTTGAATTACAGTTTTTTTTATATTTGCCTCATTTCCTATATTAAAAAGTAAATTCCCAGGTGTCAGAAACTTAAAGCTTATTCTTTATTTCTCTTGCAGTATTAAACATGGTATCTTATTCATGTTGTTGTTGTTGTTGTTAGGTGCCATTGAGTTGAGTCCGACCCATAGCGACCCTATGTACAGCAGATTAAAACACTTGCCGATTCTGTGCCAGGCAAACGATCTTATTTATGTTTAAGCCCATTGTTGCAGACACTGTGTCAATCCATCTGGTGGAGGGTTTTCCTCTTTTACGTTGACCTGCCACTCTCCCAAACATGATGTCCTTCTCCAGGGATTGATCTCTCCTGACTACATGTCCGAAATATGTAAGACGCACTTTGGCCATTTTTGCTTCCAAGGAGCACTCTGGTTTGACTTCTTCTAGGACAGATTTGTTGGTTCTTTGGGCAGTCCATGGTATATTCAATAGATGTCTCCAGTACCACAATTCAAAAGCATCAATTCTTTTTCTGTCTCTCTTGTTCAATGTCCAGCTTTCACAACCATATGATGCGACTGAAAATACCATGGCGTGAGTCAGACGCACCTTCGTCTTCAATGTGACATCTTTGCTTTTCAATACTCTAAAGAGATCTTTTGCCACAGCTTTTCCTAGAGCAATGCGTCTTTTGATTTCTTGACTGCTGCTTCCACGGGTGTTGATTATAGAGCCAAGCAAAGCAAAATCTTGGACAACCTCAATCTTTTCTCCATTTATTGTGAAGTTTCATGCTGACCCAGTTATAAGGATTTTTGTTTTGTTGATGTTTAGTCGTAACCCATATTGAAGGCTATGATCTCTGATCTTCATCAGTAAATGTTTTAAATCCTCTTCACTTTCAGCAAGCAGAGTTGTGTCCTCTGCATAACACAGGCTGTTAATGAGTCTTCCTCCAATCCTGATGCCACATTTTTCCTCATAAAGTCCAGCTTCTCGGATTATTTGCTCAGCATATAAATTGAAGAGATAGGGTGAAAGTATACAGCCTTGATGCACACCTTTCTCAACTTTAAACCACTCAGTGTTTCCTTGTTCTATTCGAACAATTGACTCCTTGTTCATGTACACATTTCTCATGGGCACAATTAGCTGTTCTGGTATTCCCATTTTCTGAAATGTTATCCATAATTTGTTATGATACACACAATCAAATGCCTTTGCATAGTCAATAAAACATAGATAGACATCTTTCTGATATTCTCTGCTTTCAGCTAATATCCACCTGACATCAGCAGTGATGTCCCTGGTTCCCCCCTTCTTCTGAATCCTGCTTGATTTTCCGGTAATTCCCTGTCTATATACTGCTGCAGTTGCTTCTGAATGATCTTTAGTAGAATTTTGCTTGTGTGCGATATTAATGATATTGTCCGATAGTTTGCACATTCAGTTGGATCCCCTTTTTTGGGAATAAGCACAAGTATGGATCTCTTCCAGTCAGTTGGCCAAGCAGCTGTTTTCCAAACCTGTTGGCACAAACATGTTAACACCTCCAGTGCTGCATCTGTTTGTTGAAACATCTCTATTGGTATCCCATCAATTCCTGGAGCCTTGTGTTTTGCCAGTTCTTTCAAGGCAGCTTCCACTTTGTCCTTCAACACCATTGGTTCCTCTTCATATGCAACCTCTTGGAATGGTTGGTCATCTACC
>VMDO01022807.1:0-32861 GCA_007922755.1 Pedetes capensis | reverse complement strand
TGGGGAGTTCTGTCTAGAGTCACATTTCAGATCCGAAGACAAAGAAGAGTTTCTGTTGGCATTTTGCTGTAATTAAAGATTCCAGAGTTTTCCAGAGAGGAATGTCTGAAAAAAAGAGGTGCCTCCAACTGTAAAATCGTTTTCTGTTTTTCTTTCTCTTTTTACTTCCTTCTAGTTTTTTCTTTTTTTCTTTTTTTTTAATGATTCTGTACACTATGTTGAGTGTGTCGAGGTGCATGTGTTTCTACATTTTGTTGTTTTTAGCACAGGAACCCTTTTGACAAATGGAATTACAAGAAGGAAAAATGTTTTGGAATCAACCTACCTCCGCCTTTTATAGGCACATTTACCTAGTTATGTTATGTCAGAAATTTCCTCACTAGCGAGAAATCCATCTCCTGTGTCCTTTCTAGCTTTTAGTGTGTTTAGAAACCTTTGGCAGGGGTGGGCGGGATGGAGCATGCCTGTAATCCTAGCAACTCAGGAGGCGAAGGCAGGAGAATCACAAGTTCAAGACCAAAGGCAGCCTGCTTAACTTTGTGAGACCTTGCCTCAAAATAAAAAGAAAAAAAAAAAAAGGGCTAGGGATGCAGCTCAGTGGTATAGTGCTCGCAAAGCATGCAAGTGTGAAGCCTGGGTTCAACCTCTTAGTATTGTTAAGGAAGAATAAGACGAGGAAGTAGAAGTAGAAGAAAGAGAAGGAGGAGAAGAAGGAGAAGGAAAAGAAGAAGAGAAGGAAGGAAGGAAGGAAGGAAGGAAGGAAGGAAGGAGGGACGGAAAGGAGGAGGGAAGGAAGAGAGGGAAAAAGAAATCTGCGATAGTTTCTTTTGCAGCAGGGTTCACATATGAATGGATGTTTGGAAGAATACAGACAAATCAAGACTGGGCTTGGAGGAGGAGAAGGCTGATCTTTGTGTCTCACCTTTTAGCAATCATGGCTTCTCAAAATACAAAATTTAAGGGCTCATGTTTCTTTACAGCTCATGTGGCCCTGAGACTTGGGGAAAGATCTGGTCAGGTTTTTTTTTTTTTTGGTTTTTGGTTTTTTTTTTTTTTTTTGGTTTTTTTTTTTTCAGTGTAGCAAATGAAGTAGTTCATTAGCTGTAAGCAGCCAATAATCTCTCCCGATTCACTAGTAGCTCCTATTCCTCAGGGAAATTTATGCCAGGCAAGGATGGAATCATAAGAAAGCAAGAAGAAAGGGGACAGGAAGCACAGAGAGAGTGAAAGCGCGCTTCCTGCCCTCGCAGAAGGTGCAGCTCTGTTTCTGACTTGCTGAGAGATTTTTCATCATCCTCCATCCTTGCCTATGGGCTATTTTTAGCCCAGCATTATTCCTGGGTAGAAGGATGAGTTTGGTTATTATCCATGATTAATTAAAGCCAGATAGGTCCTAAAATAATCTACTTATCACTATAATAATAAGAATTATAAGACCATAACTGTTTACATTTTTCAAGGCAGGATCGTATACAGTTTTAACCCTGCGAAATACACAAGGCAGGAATTCGCAACTCATTCCTTAGATGAGATAATGAAATTATATACTTATCTTAGACTTATATTCCAGGAGTCATGATAGTCTTAGGCTGGGACTGATCCAGGCACCAAAATAATGTTCTCAATTCTCAATCTACATTGTTGTTGTTGTTGTTGTTGTTGTTAAGTGCCATCAAGTCGTGTCCAACTCATAGTGACCCTCATAGGGTTTTCAATAGGGTTTTCAGGATTGCCTCATGAGTGGATTGCTAAGTCCTTCTCCCATTTTCTGTAGTGCTGGGAAGTGAACTTGGGACCTCAGACACTGCAGAGCGGCATTCTACCAACTGAGCCAAATCCCAGCCCTCAATCTATCGCCCTTGCTGCTGTTGTTGTTGTTGTTGTTGTGTGCCATCGAGTCAGTATCTGACTCATAGCGACCCTCATAGGGTTTTCAATGGCTGACAGTTTTGGGATTACCTTGGGAGTGGATTGCCAGGTCCTTCTCCCATTTTTGCAGTTCTGGGAATTGAACTAGGGACCTCAGAGACTGCAGTGCAGCACTCTACCAACTGAGCTAAATCCCAGCCCATTGTTGTTGTTAGGTGCCATTGAGTCCAACTCATAGCGACCCTTATAGGGTTTTCAATGGCTGACTGTTTCGGGATTGCCTCGGGAGTAGATTGCCAAATCCTTCTCCCGTTTTTGTGGTGCTGGGAATCGAACTCGGGACCTCAGAGACTGCAGAGCGGCACTCTACCAACTGAGCTAAATCCCAGCTCTGCCTTTTCTATATATATGCTAAATATAGTCATGAGACTTGACTGATAAAACTACTAATAATTTTTTACCACTAGTATTACAGAAAAAATACTAAAAACAGCAAACATGTATAGCATTTTGCTGAGTATTTTTCATGCACTGAGTCCATCTTCAAAGCAATGCTATGACATATGTTCCATCATTAGCACTATTTTACAGTTGAGAAAATGGGATTAAGTGAAGTAGCTTGCCCTTAGTGATATGCCTGGAAAGGGGGAAGAGCTGAGGATACAATCCAGCCAGTCTGTCTGCAGAGCCCAGCTCTCGAGGTCTATGCCACACTTCCTTTCAACAACAAAGAGCCCTAAATCCCAAAATGTGGGCAATATTCTTGAAGTTGTTCTATGACCTTGAAGAATTCCTAGTCTTCTCTCTTGGGTACTGGTGAGCTCCTGCAGAAAGATTTTTCTGTATAGGGACTCCCCATGGGTACCCAAACCAGAGGAGACCAAGCTCCATATATATGGTGTTATATTATCTACGTACAGCCTATGGACATGTTCCTATGTACTTTGAATCATCTCTGGATTACTCATCATACCTAATACAATGTAAATACTATGAACACAGTTGTTATACAGTACAATTTAAAGAATTGTTGTTGTTGTTGTTAGTTGCCGTCGAGTTGAGTCTGACTCATAGTGACCCTCATAGGGTTTTCAATGGCTGACTGTTTTGGGATTGCCTTGGGAGTGGGTTGCCACGTCCTTCTCCCATTTTGCGGTGCTGAGAATTGAACTCGGGACCTCAGAGACTGCAGAGCAGTGCTCTACCAACTGAGCTAAATCCCAGCCCTATTTAAGGAATACTGATAGGAAAAAATAATCTGTATGTGTTCAGTATAGATGCAATTTTTTTCTCAAGCATTTTCAATCTCCAGTTGATGGACCTCCAGCATGGAGAACTCATTTACCTGGAGGGTTGACCATCTATGTAGAAACAAGATCACCCACAAGGCAACTCCTCAGCCGCTGTCTGCCTCCTTGAGAGCAGGGCTGGCTCTGCGTCCAGGGTCCGCTTGCCCCATTTGGGGCACAGAACTCAGGCCAGGCTGAGGAGCATTTATTCATCTATTTGTCTGCAGGGTATTGAGTGTCCACCCTAGGCCAGCCTCCGAGCTGAGCATGTGGAGGCACCAGGGTGAAGTCATTGCCCTCTAGGAGGTCAAGTCTCAAGAAGGGTGTAATCAGGTCATTACAAAGCTGGCAATAGGCATTGGAATGGAGGCATAAGCAATGCTCCTGTGAGCCTAGGAAAGGGAGGAATGTTACGTGCCATTGAGTCCTGTCTGACTCATGTTGTTGTTGTTGATAGGTGCTGTCAAGTCGGTATCTGACTCATAGCGATCCTACATACAACAGGTGAAACACTATGGTCAGTGCTTCTCTGCTGTTCATAGGGTTTTCAATGGTGGATTGATTTTTAGGAGGGGGTTGCCAGGTCCTTCTCCCAAGCCTACAGCACCTGGTGTTCCCAGGCGCTCTCCCATCCAAGTACTAACCAGGTCTGACCCTGCTTAGCTTCTGAGATCTGATGGGATTGGATGCCACAGGGCTACCTACACCTGCAGGTGACAGATTCACAGTGACCCTTATAGGGTTTTCAGTGGCTGATTGCTTTCGGGATCACCTTGGAAGTGGATTGCCATGTCTTTCTTCCATTTTTGCTGTGCTGGGAATTGAACTCAGGACCTCAGAACTTGCAGAGTGGTGCTCTGCCAACTGAGCTAAATCCGCTGTCTGCCTCCTTGAGAGCAGGGCTGGCTCTGCGTCCAGGGTCCGCTTGCCCCTTTTGGGGCACAGAACTCAGGCCAGGCTGAGGAGCATTTATTCATCTATTTGTCTGCAGGGTATTGAGTGTCCACCCTAGGCCAGCCTCTGAGCTGAGCATGTGGAGGCACCAGGGTGAAGTCCACAGTTGGTTCCTGAGAGATATTAGGAAAGTTACTCTTCTTCACTTGCATTTAGTTTTATGTCCTGGCAAATGGTAAGGATAGGACTGTCTTCCTGGCAGATAACAAATCCATGAGTAGTCTTCCCACAAAGCTGATCATAGAATAACTGTTTGGTAAATGTAATGATAACCATAACAACAATCTTGACAGCTCCCTGAAGGGCATGGAACGTCATGTCAATATTAAGGTTGTCAGGCAAAATAAAATAAAATAAAAATAGAGGGTGCATGATGGTGGAGGAAGAAAATTGAAAATTCCCATGCCAGAAACCAGCACATGCAAAGCCACAGAAGAATTTCACCCCCGCCCTGCCTCACGGTACTCAGAAAACAGTCTGGCAGAAGGCAACACCTGACTTTTCTGTCCACAGGCTTTTCCCTTTCTAGTTGATCCATATACAGTCAGAGAAATCATCTTTCCTTGCCGTAATTTCTAGCCTGGCCTCCTCCCTCCCAAGAACTAGGCAGTGGCTCCCGATTGCCTCTTGAATCAGCTTGAATCAAATTGATCACAGGCTTCAAGCTTCCTTCAGCCCCAGCAGCCCAATTTCCAAGCTCAGCTCTCCCTTGCCTGGGTTTTCACCCACTCCAATCGGGGAAGCTGGTCATGAGCTTGTGCATCATTGTTTATGTGTTGTCTCTTTTTTTATTTATAAATGTTGATGGAGTACAGAGTAATAAGTCATTTGCTATATCCATTATGCTACAATTAAGTCATTTTTGCTCACACATTCTTCATCTTAAATAATTTACAGGACAGTGTAAACTAAATAAGAAAAGATAAAAGTAGGACTTTTAGTTCATATGTAATGAAAATCATATGCAATCATGAATTACAGTCTCATTGTTTTTTCCTTCCTTTTTTCATGTGCTTATATAGTTGCATCCTATATTTTGAGTTTTTCCTCTACTTCTGTACCCCTCTACATTATTTTCCCTCCTTTTCCTCCCTTCCCTAACTTCTGCTCCCACCCACTGATCCTCTCCTTCTTCATTCTGATCTGCTTGTATATTCCATTCTGAGATAGGTATGATTATTCATTTTTGTATATGTAAATATATATAAATTTTTTTTCTTCCTTTAAGTTAGATTTAGCTCACACATACAAGTGAGCACATGTGGTATTTCTCTTTTTGAGTCTGGGTTAGTTCATTTAATATGGTGTTCTCCAGTTGCACCCATTTTGCTGTAAATGACATAATTTCATTCTTCTTTATTGCTGAGTAATATTCCATTGTATGTATGTGTTGTCTCCTTAAGTGATGTTTTATGGTGAGGCTTGTAGTGGGTAGAGTTAGTGTGGTTACAAGCTAACAACTTTGGGCCAGATAAACAGTTGCTAATGCAGAGAGGAGTTTTGTTCGCCTGATTCTATAGCACCTAACAACAACCACAAACTCAGTATTTAAAAATATTTGAATCCAGTGTTAGGGACTGGATGTGTCCTTCAGAATTCATATGTTGAAATCCAAGTCCCAATATGAATGACATCAGAGGCCGCCCTTGTTCTTTCACTGGATCCTCCAGTGTCCCACAATCCTCTCTAGTACTTATTACCTCCCATGGCCATCCTCTGCAAGACAAATATAGCTATGAGCTATGTATTTCTGCTTTAGAGTCATCCTTTCTTTGCTGGAAACAAACCTGCATTGGAGACAAACCACTGCTTGTATTTCATGAGACAAACATGATAGAGGAGCATTTGCACATTCATAACCAATAAATCAATGTCAACAGCAAAGTACAGAGGGCAGCTTAGGGGCTTTAACTATGTATTAACATAGTTAATGTTAATGTTAATACATAGTTAATGTTAATACATAGTTAAATATATACGTTAATACATAGTTAAAGCCCCTAAGTATTAACATAGTTAAAGCCCCTAATCATGTTGCATTGTTTGCCTATGGGCAGGATCCCTTCCAAATGTCTATTTCTGTCCTTTTCTCTTTGATTCCCTGCCCCCTCTTTCTCTTGGAACATGTGTATGTTGTTGTTGCTAGGAGCTGTCAAGTTGGGTCTCACTCATAGCGACCCTATGTACAACAGAACCAAACACTCCCCGACTCTGTGCATGCCTGGCACTATTGTCTGTGCTTCTGTGCTGTTTGTATGGTTTTCAGTGGTTGTTTCAAGAGTGGATGATCAGGTCCTTCTCCCTAGACTACAGCACCTGGTATTCCCAGGCAGTCTCTCATCCAAGGACTAACAGGACCCAACCCTGCTTAGCTTCGGAGCTCAGAGGAGATTAAATGCCAGGGTGCTATAGCTGCAGACATGAATGTGCATAGTGTACATTAAGTCTAATTGTATAAAATATGTATTTATATATGTCCTCAATTTACATATTTGCATGGATCAGTTAAAAAACCTTTCTTCAAAATGCATTCAATAATTCTAAGAATATTCAATCAAGTGATAAAATCAATTCACAATCTTTAGGAATCTGATTTCTACAGTAACCTCAATAATTCTTAAATGTAGAAGCCTGTAGACCTTTTATTCTAAAAGAACAGGCTGATTTGTTAAGTTAATTAATTTGTTAATTCAGAATGATACTATATACACTGAGTTTTATTTACTGTGTTAAAAATTAAAACAACGAGTATACTGGCCCTCTTTAAAATAACTATAATGAAATCACTGAGGCTGAGTAAGCAAAATAGAAGAGGTTTATTTAGCTCATAATTCTGAATGTTCAAAGTGTGAGCAGCATGGTGGTGGTTCTGGTAAGGACTCCCTGACTATACCACCTTGTGGCAGATGGCACCACAATGGCAGAAACACGTGTGTGTGTCAAAGAGATCACTCATCAAGACAGAAAGCCAGAGTGAGAGTGGAGTCCCATGTTGTTGTTGTTGTTGTTAGGTGCTGTAGAATCGGGTCTGACTCAGCGACCCTCACAGGGTTTTTATTGGCTGATTGTTTCAGAATTGCTTTGGGACTGGATTTCCAGGCCCTTCTCCCATTTTTGCAGTGCTGAGGATCAAATCCAGGTCCTCAATGAGTGCAGAGCAGGTGCTCTACCAACGGAGCTAACCCTCCCTCCCCAGGGTTCCATGAGAACTACATTAATCCATTCTGAGAGTAGGGCTTCCCATGGTCTAATGACTTCCCAGTAGTGCCCTCTCCTCCTCTTATGTGTTCCCATTTTGTATCATGACCACACTGAGTACCAAACTTCGAGGACCTGAACCAATGGGGATGTGTTCAAGCATGGACAAGCCATAGCAATAAGTATCATGTATGTAGTTCCTCTGTGCTTGGCATTGTACCAAATTAACTATTCTCTTCATCTCATTTAATATCTGAGCAAAGCTAAGATGAGTTATTACCATTTTACAGTTGAGAGAACCAAGATGTAGGGAGGTTGAGCAACACTAAGAAAAACCACAGAATTGTAACCCAGGTTTTCTTTCTTTAGCCTAACTCTTATCCCATTTTCTTTCTAGTCTCATTATATGTGGTTGATTAATTGTTGATTATCATTAAGGCTAAGACAGATGTATTTTTATTCATCCAGTGTTTGCAACTTGGTCGCTTCAGGTGCCTAACAAAATGTGTGCTCCTTTGATTTCATTGTAGAATAAGAATGATCTCTGCCCTGTGGTCAAACCCTCCTTTATAAATTGAACTATGCACCACTTTTCTTAAATGATATAAATTCATCCTTATTTTCCTCCCATTTCCAAAGAAATATTTCTAAGAGGTTTTGGTGAAATCGTAGCTGTCTTAGGAGTCAGCATCCTCCTGTGTTATTAAGAGCAGCAGTGCTTTCCTATGTGATTCCCAAGAAGTGGATGACTTTGGTAATTTGAGTCAATGACTTGATACAGGCTTGTGGACTTTTAAAGTGACAGGGGAGTAGGAGATGGGTACACAGTGGAGGGAACCAACCTGCTAGGGTCAGTGATATCTGAATCAGAGTGTAGTGATATTTACCCAATGCACAAATAACCCAAACTATCTGTGATGAGGGCCTGTAGCTGTGGCACTGTGGCTTCTGATCCCATTAGATCTCGGAAGCTAAGCAGTGTTAGGCCTGGTTTCTACTTGGATGAGAGACAGCCTGGGAACACCAGATACTGTAGGTTTGGGAGAAGGGCCTGGCAACCCCCTCCCAAAAACCAATCCACCATTGAAAACCCTATGAATGGCAGAGAAGCACTGACCATAGTGTTTCATCTGTTGTATGTAGGGTCACTATGAGTCAGATACTGACTCGGTGGCACCTAGCAACACCATCCATGATGTAGTGCAACAGGGAGGGTCCTTATTGTGGGCTCTAACTGCTTCAAACAATGTCCCTAGGATGCCAACCCTCTAAAGATTTTCCTCTCAGCAATGAGAGGTAAAATGTCTTTGTTCTCAGAGTCAATAGTGACTTCTTTCTTTCTTTATTTTTTTTTTTTTCAGTACTGGGGGTGAACCCAAGGTCTTGCACTTGCATGCTTTCCAAGTGCTGGACCACTGAGCTGCTGCCTCCAGCTCATTTTTTTTTTACTTTTTGAGACAAAGTCTCGCTAAGTTATGCAGACTGCCTCTGGTCTCGAACTTGCGATCCTCCTGCCTCTGCCTCCCGAGCCGCTGGTCTGCCTGCCTCCACCTCCTGAGCCACTGGGATTACAGGTGTGCACTGCCACGCCCAGCGATGACTGCCCTTTCTGATTGGCCTAAGATTCTCTGGAAAAGCATTAATGTTCCTGATGGTCAGAGCCTGGTACCAGCGCTCAGAGCCTCCTGCATAAATCCCAGAGTCCACGTCCCACACAGCTTCAGTTCCACGGGCCTCCATCACAAAGCAGAGCTTTCTTCAAAACTGCCCCTTCACTTCCAAGCTGCATGGCTTGGGAAAATTCCTTGTGTTTATGAAGCATCCAAACACTTCAGTGTATCATGGGGGAGAGAAAAGGTGGCAGATCTAAAATCTTCAGCACCTAACTTCAAAAACCAAAACCAAAAGCAAACCAAACCAAAACCACATCCTGGTCCATAAGAGCTTGGACTTTGACATTTCATTCCGGTTTTAATTCCATTGCTGCAGCCATGTGTGCAGCCATGTGGTTGAAAGCCCTTGGAGAGGTGACATAATGCCTTTGAACGTCACTTTCTTCATTTCTTAAATGAGAGTGGAAGAAGATACTGCCTCCCAGGCCTGCTGAGGAGCAAGTAAGAGAATGCATATAAAGTACTTGGCAGAGTACTTAGCCCATTCTAAGCCTGCACTACTATTTTAGATCTTGTTTTTCTTTAATACTGTCCTCATAACACCTGAGTATGTCTCCTCAAACATACTAAGATTTTCCCCAGAAGGTGAACAATGGTCAGTAAAAGGGAGCAGCTCTCTAGCAGGATGCCTCCATGGGAATCTATGGTACCCGGTGACCTTGACCTCGGGCCACGCCAGCCATGCCCTCTCCCGAGATCCCTTCCTCAGGAAAGATCAAATCCCCTTCAGGGTTCCAGCCAGATTTTTACCTCTTTTTCTGAGATTCCTTTTGCTCGTAAGTTTTGCCCATTTCTAGGAAGGACAGCACACGATAGCTGTTGAGCAAGAAAAGAAAGCTAGATCTGAGACGGGCGTGCAGCACTGGTCGCTGTTCCTGTGGGGCTGCCTAGGTCCTGCCAGCAAGGGCCAGGAGGATGGCGCTCGCAGCATTTCGTCTCAGTTTACTTTCTGTGTAAGGAGGAAGGCCAGCTGATAGCTTCATCCCCAGGTGGAGACGGGCGGGTGGAGGTGCAGGAGAGCGGGCGGGCGTTACACACCACCCTTCTACAGCTCTGTACTAAACACCATCTAGCTAATTCACCTGTGCGCGGCCAGGAGGACGACTTCTACAAATGGAAACCGCAGCCTCTAGAGTGAGCACTTTGGAAAGAGAGAACTGAAAATCAGGTTGCCTTTTGGGAATCCTGAGGAGTACAGGATCCCAGAATGCAGTGGGGGCTTTTAAAAGATAATGCAGGCAGCGATGGGGCAACGCATTAGAACAGGATTCTGGAGTTTGTCTTTCCTGGAAGCGCCTTCTCAATATTGATTCCCTGCTCCCCAGGTTATGGCAGGGTAGGTGGGGTTCAAAAATATAGTTTTTCTTTCTTTTATATAGCACACTTTTTTTTTTCAGTACTAGGGGTTGAACCCAGGGCCTCACGCCTGCATGCTTTGCAAGTGCTAGACCACTGAGCTGCACCCCAACCCATTTTTTTTTTTGAGATAGGGTTTCACTAAATTACACAGACTGCCTCTGGTCTCGAATTTGCTATCCTCCTGCCTCTGACTCCTAAGCCACTGGGATTACAGGCCTACGCCTACAGGCCTATGCCACCATGCCTGGCACTTTTCTTTTTTTTTAAAGAAAGACTATGGACTAGAAATTGCATGTAATTGTTCTAACAAGATAAAAACAAAGACCACTACAGGAAAAGTTTCTATCTTAAACAGAAATGGAACCCAAGGACATATAGAAAAATACTACATAGTAAAAGATAGAGAAGACTTGGATGGGAAACTTAGATGGGAAGGGGGAGAGGGGGGAAACATAGGGGAGGGTAAGGGGTAACCTATATGAATAATGCTTATCAAATTGCATATATGAAAATTGTCACAATGAAAAGCATGTAAAAATGAATCACATTATGATGTACATTAAAAATTTCTAATAAAAAAAAAGAAATTGGTACAGAGTTTCCTCAAATAAAAAAAAAAAAAGAAAAAGAAAAGAAAGACTATAAAGCACTGTGAAGTTTAAGGTGGACCTGTGCAATTTTATAATTCAATTTCCCAGGAGGAGGGGTGAAAGTGGTTGCACTGTGCTCTTGAATAATATATTAATTAGGTCTGTGTTGTCAGCTAGAAGGCAATCATTGGATGATCGTGAATCGGTGCTTGGGCAGGCTGGTGATTCAGTGACTTGTCCTCCAAACAGCTTTCTTAAGAAAATACAATTAGTGGGGATCTGCTTGCCCTTTTTCCTGTACTTCTTATTCCTTCACCTTCCTCCTCCTCTGTGGCCAAATGGCCCTTGTGCACTTCCAGTTTCATTTATTCAGTCAACAAATATTTGGGAGCTTCACTTTGGTAATTTTGTGGCACACCCTCCGCCTGGAGTTGGGGATGAAGAAGGGAACGAACCACAGCAAGGTCTGGGCCCCGCCCTCACTAAGTGCGGTCTAATGGAGGCCACACACAATTAAACAGTAATTGCAACACCAGGGGACAGGCTACGGTTCCCGAAGGCCCATAAGCTTATGGGAGCCCACGAGGTGGGCTTCCATCTAAACCAAACTCATAGCTGAAGGTGGGAGAGTCCATGAGGAGGGATGGGAGAGATCCCTGGGTGTGAAACAGCATGAGGCAGGCTGATTTAAGAGCAGAGATGGGTTTTTGACTTCTCTCACGGCCACCGAAGCTGAGTCTGGGGACCATGTTCTACAGGGAGCGACAGGATCAGATGTATGTTTTAGAAAAGTCTTGTCTTGTATTCCTTAGCACCCAGTCCATTCTACTCCACAGCCTCCCAGCACCCTGCAAGTGCTGAGGCCACCTCCCTCCGATATCCTTCCAGGCTCACTGTGCAGAGAGTGACAAGCTGTCTATGGAAAAGTTCTGCTAAAGATAAAATCATTGATCTTACAAATATAAAATAGCTCATTTCAAAGATTTGTTAACTCAGTAATTAATGAGGGAATTGGTAATATGATAGGTCAAGGGGAAAAATCAAACAACCACATGTTTATATGCACTAAAACATGCTTACAAGTAGATGCAGAAACTGGCCTCTCCAGAGGGGATCAACCAAGGACAGAACCCATACATGTATGTGACCAAGAATCATTTACATACTGTCAGTGTTCTACAGTTTACAAAGTTACCAATCAGCTCTAAGACAATATGTTGTTGTTAGGTGCCATCGAGTCTGTATATGACTCATAGCAACCCTACGGTAGAACAGGTGAAACATTGTTGTCAGGGCTTCTCTGCTGTTCATAGGGTTTTCAATGGTGGATTGATTTTTAGAAGTGGGTTACCAGGTCTGTCTCCCAAGCCTACAGCACCTGGTGCTCTCAGGTAGTCTCCCATCCAAGTACTAACCAGGCCTGACCCTGTTTAGCTTCCGAGATCTGACGGGATCCGATTCCACAGGGCACTGTGAAGCAGGGGGCAATATAAGTGGAAATAACACCAACAGACAAGATGTCCCTGAATCTTTTTCTTCCCATTTCAACATTTTCATTACTGTTCCTGAAAGTAAGGTAAAGAAATATGTGTCTTGGGTTTGGATGCTTGCATTGATTTCCCAGACGTGTCACTTGGATTTAGATTTTTCCTTCCTGTGTCTCAGTCTTTGCATTTGAATTTATTCACATGTTGGACATCTGTGTGTGATACCATTTAAACAAATAGTCCACTGAAAAAATAATTTACCCTATGGGTAGGGTTACTCTAGTTCATAAATAAGAACACAGGATGCTCAGTTAAATTTGAATCTCAGATAAACATTAAATTATTTTGAAGTGTGAGTATGTCCCAAATATTGCATTGTTGTTGTTAGGTGCCCTGGAGTTGGATCCAACTCATTGTAGTTCTACGTACAATAGACAAAACGCTCCCAGACACTGTGCCATGCCCTGCACTATTGTTAGTGCTTCTCTGCTATTCCTAGGGTTTTCAATGACTGATTGTTTTGGGGGGAGTGGACTGCCTGGTCCTTCTCCCAAGCCTACAGCACCTGGTGTTTCCAGGTGGTCTCCTGTCCAAGTACTAACCAGGCCTGACCCTTCTTAGCTTCTGAGATCTGATGGGACCAGACGCCAGGGTAGTATGGCGGCAGGCTAAATATTGCACGTTGTTGTTGTTAGGTGCCTTCAAGTTGGTATCTGATTCATAGCGACCCTGCGTACAATAGGCAAAACACTATTTGTCAGTGCTTCTCCGCTATTCATAGGGTTTTCAATGGAGGATTGAATTTTGGGAGTTGCCAGGTCCTTCTCCCAAATATTGCATAGGGTATACTTACTCTAAAAATGTTATCTTAATTTGTCTTCAAATTTATCTGAGCAGCCTATACGTTACCTGGCAACCCTAGCTGTACGCTGAGTGTTAAGTTCCTGTTATAGATGACATCATCACAAGAAGCCAGAAGAGGCAAAGGTCAATTCATAAAGAGTCAAGATTTCATATCCTGTTATTGCTTTTGTTTTGTTTCATCTTAAATCTTCTGTATATAGAAGGGGAAAAATTAAGTTCAATACAAAACTGGGGCAGGGCTACCGGTAAGCAGGAGCCTAAGTTCCTGAAAGAACGGAAGGGCAGGGAAGCAGCCAGTAGAAAGGGATCTTCCCGTCTATTTGCTCCTTCCCACTCCACATTTACAGGTGATGGGCTCTGGCCATGTTCTCTTGTCAGTGGGAGAGGAAACAAACCCAGCCCAGGGGTTAGGGCCTGTGGTGGCCCTTCTCTGGCCTTGGAGAATAGTGGCATCACTCATTAGCTGAGGTCACCCCAGCATCTTGGGTTCCCTTATGTCTGCTTGAAGCCAGCAGGGGCTTCAAGCCCTGTGGTCATGGTGTCTGGTGATTCTCAGCACCCTATAGGAGGAGGAGACCTGTTTCTGCTGCTTCCAGCCTTCTGGAGGATTTAATCATTCATATTGGATAGCTTTGCATTTTCTTTTTTTCCTGATCGTGCAGTTGGCTAATGGATGAAAAGCCTCCGTCTAATGCTGAGTAAGCACTGCTGAATCTCTGTCACTTGATTTGATGTGACTGCAAATCACAGACTCCAGCTTCTCAGGCCAAAGGCAAAGGAAAGAAAAGTACACAGGTACTCTATATTTCAGAGGGAAAGTTGACATTTCGTGGCAATTTCGTCCACATAGACAATGGTGAGCAGAGATAGGCCTAGTGTGTGCCAGGCTTAGGAGTTTGGAAAGAGGAAGATTGGGGGTATTTATGGAGGTAGCAGAGGTGGCTTCTTTACTAGGACTTCCTAGGATATGGCAACCAATAGCTAGGGAAGTATTTGCAAAGTTGCGATAGAGACCAAGGTTAATTTTGCTGCTATATGGCAGGCTTTTAGTTTTTCTCTCTTATCCCTTGGAATTCCTTCTTCTCCTGGATTATCAGTACTCAGGGGGTCTATCGTTTCTTTGCATGAGCTAAATAACTGTTACATCCTCTTGGGCCCTCGTATTTTTCAGAATAGGAATAATAACAATAATAATAATAATAATAATAATAATAGGAGGAGGAGGAGGAAGAGGAGCTAACATTTATTAGAGAGGCTCTGAGCATCACAGTCTTACCCTTTGGCCTTGGGCTTCTTCCAAGATGAGCCTGACCCCATTGTACTCTAACTGTGTGACCTAAAGAAAGCTACCTGAACTCTTTTCATTCTCTATAAGATGGTAGCTCAAAACTACTTCAGGTGGGGATATTTGCCATGTAGACAAAGACTTATGGAAAGCTCTCAAGAATTCACAATAAAGGTCATATATATGGAGCAACTCACTATGAACCATACATTTGCCTATATAAACACAGTGGGTTCTCACAATAAGCCTGTGAGCTAGCTGGCATCATTAATCCCAGTCCACAGCTAAGGAAACCAGGTCATGGTTAAATAAAATAATTTTCTTAAGAGTATATAGCTTATAGATAGTGATGCAAACATGTGATTAGATAGCCTGGCTCCTTATTAACCATGATGCTCAGAGCCTCTTTAATGAATGTTAGATACCACTACTACTACTATCATTATTATTATTCCTAACTATTCTGAAGAACACCGGAGCCAAAGAGAATGTAACAGTTACTCAGCTCATTAGGCATATTAATTTGGGGAGATTCACAATGTATGTCAGCATATTAAAGTATTTAGGAGGAGTCAAATAGTAAACATTTTTTAAGTAATTTTTTTATATTGGAATACTTTGAAGACTTACATAAAAAGGTTCAGAGACAGCATAGAGAATTCCTATGTATTCTGTGCCCAGTTGCCAAAGTTGTTAAGGTCTTACATCAGTTATAATTAATGAGCTGCTATTAATATGGTATTATTAGCTACAATCTATTCTTTATTCAGAGTTTTTCAGTTTTTAGGTGATGTTCCCAGCCTCCCATCCAAGATACCACATTCCCTTTAATCATTGTATCTCTGTAGGGTCTCCTCGGGTGGGACAATTTCTCAGACCTTCCTTGGTTCTGATGTCAATGATCATCCGGAAGTACTGTAGGTCAGAATACTCCTCCATTTGGATGTGTCTGTTGAGTTTTTCCTAGTGAGGTGGGAGTTATGGGTTATGGGTTGTGGGAGGAAGAGCACAGAGGCACAGTGCCATTCACATCAGACCAAATCAAAGCTACCCCTTATCAAGGGGGCTCAGAAGTGTTGATGTGAAGCTTAACTCCCTGGATGAGTTGGCATTTGTTAGGGTTCTCAACTGCAAAGTTACTCTTGTTTTTCCCCCTTTTCCTATCATACTCTTTAGAAGTAAGTCACTAATTAGGGTGGACTCTTGCTTATGGGGGAGGCTAGTGGGCTCCCCCTCCTTGCAAGGGAAGTCTCTGCATAAATTATTTGTGACCCTTCTGCATGGAAGACTTATCTCTTCTCCCCAAATTATTTATTCAACCCTTTCTCATATCAGTACGAATCAATGGATATTTATCTCATACTTTGGGTTATAATCTAATGTTTTATTATTTGTCTTGTTATTTGCATTGTTTTGGCTCCTGTGTCCCATCAACATATTCTCCTCTGTGTGTGTGTGTGCGTGTTTGTGTGTTTGTATGTGTGTGTGTGTGTGTTTGTATGTGTGTGTGTGTCTGTGTGCTTCCTTATTTCCTAATACTCTAAGGTACCCCAGGCTCATCTTAAATATTTACTGCTTTACAATTAGCCATTTCTTTAAGGAGTACCAATTCTTTTCACTGAAGAATCCAGGCGCTGGGTTTGATGGTTGCTACTGGGATGTTATAGTTTCCAGGACCTCTCAATGGTGAGAGTTTAGAAATATGAGTGTGTACTAATTCCATTTAATTTCTTCTCTCTCCTCTTCTCTTCTCTTCTCTTCTCTGCTCTGCTCTGCTCTGCTCTGCTCTCTTGTGACCCATTCCTACTTGTTTTATAGGTCTTGGGTAAAGGTACTTACTCTGAGAAGAGATTGTTATTGTTAGGTGCTGTAGAGTCAGATCCGACTCATAGTGAGTCTCATGGAGTTTTCAATGGCTAATTGCTTTTTGCCTGCAGCCGTAGCACTGTGGTGTCTGATCCAATCAGATCTTGGAAGCTAAGCAGGGTCAGGCTTGGTTAGTACCTGGATGGGATACTGCCTGGGAACACCAGACACTGTAGTCTTGGGAGAAGGACCTGGCAACCCCCTCCCAAAAAATCAATCTGCCATTGAAAACCCTAGGAATAGCAGAGAAGCACTGACAGTAGTGTTTCACCTGTTGTACATATGTCACTATGAGTCAGATACCGACTTTACAGCGCCTAACAACAACAATTGTTTTTCAGGATTGCTTTGGGAATGGATTGTCAAGTCCTTTTCCCATTTCTGTGGTGCTGGCAATTGAACCCCATCCTCAGTGTGGGTAGAGTAGCACTCTACCAACTGAGCTAAATGTTGTTGTTAGGTGCCATTGAGTCATATCTGACTCATAGCAACCCTTATAGGGTTTTCAATGGCTGATTGTTTCAGGATTGCCTTGGGAGTGGATTGCCACATCCTTCTCCCATTTTTTTGTGGTGCTGGGAATTGAACTCAGGACCTCAGAGACTGCAGAGCGGCACTCTACTAACTGAGCTAAATCCCAGCCCCACTGAGCTAAATATCTACCCTTAATCTCTGCTCTCCATGGAGACCCAGTTTTCTAGTATATCACCCCATAGTGACCTCTACTGGCCCAGAGAGGCACTGATCCTATCAATTATCATAACTTGGGTGTGTCTTCCTTGTCTGGATTTTAAAATCTTTGAGGAAAGAACCATATGGACTTTGCTCACTGCACTATTGAACTTTTGGTTCAATGCCTGGCGCTTGGCTCTGGTGCTCAATACCATCATGGTGAGCAGGTGTGCACAAGCTCGAGTACACAAAAGAATGAACTCATACTGAACACCATGCAAGACTTCTGAGAGTAGACAAAGCTTCAGTTACATCAAGAGAAAAAATGATGACGTTTAAAAAAGCCTGAATACTTTCACAATACTTAGAACAATCCATACAAAATTGCCATTTCTGTAAGCCAAACATGGTTGAATTTTCATAAAGTTCAATTTAATATTAGGCAGCATTACTGAGTAGTTAATGTTTTAAGCTCTTTAAATGTATTAATTCATTTTTGATGCTATTGTCTCTGTGAGATTATTATTTAAATTTAACCAGTGAAGCAGTTGAGGCACAGAGAAGTTAAGTAACAGAGCCAAGGTCATGCAGCTCAGTAGCAAAGCGAGGGTTCCAGTCCAAGATGTCTGCTTTAGCACTCTGAATATACCCTTAGCCTGAATCTGCAAAGCAAGGAGGGAGGGGACTAGGAGACATCAAGGAGGGTATAAGAAGATGAGATGTATTTATTTCAGAGAGATCTATCAGGCAGAATGACAGAAGTGACAAGTTTGCAGAAGATGTCATCTTGAGATGGTCATCTTGGTTATGTTATAGCTTTTTAAAAAACTTTATTAAGGTACAACTTTATAGGTCTCATTATGATATTTCCATACACCCATTTCATTGTACATTGTTCATGTTCAGTTCCCCCTTACCATCTCATGACCCTCCTCTCCCACCTCTCCCTCCCCACCAAGGGTCTCCTTTCCACTTGCATGTCTTTTTTGTGATTATATCTATCTATATATGTACATCCCAATTTGGGCTCCTTTTAGTCACTTAATTTCCTTAGCCAGAGTATCTCCTGGCCCCCACCTCCTGCCAAATAAGTGCTTTCAAGAGGTACAGACTACCACCTGGCATTTCAGTGGGTTTAATCTCAAATTCCCAGTTCTGTACCAAACTGTCAGCCTGGTGCTGTGCAGCCCATACATTGTGTTGTGATGTGGGCTTTAAGGTCATTCATAAGCAGGTCCCAAAAAGCCCTGTCCTGATAGGTGAGATCATGGTTGATAGGACACTTCTCCTGGAAGAATGCCAGTGGGCTTTGGGGAAGATGGCCCTCACCAGTAGAGGCAGTGTGGCCCAATGCCTTTATGTGGTAAATACAAGACATTCCCAAGAGGGACGCAAATGAGCCTCAGCTCCCAGACAAGGACTTTCATTGCTCCAATGTCCCTGTATAGTTTTCAAAGACTCTAGTTGTCTTCAACATCTAGACACCGCAGAGATGGCAGTCTGTGCCATTTAACTCTGGCCCTTCTGAATTTCTAGTCTACCTGGTGACTCTTACCATCTCATGGTTCAGATGGATGTTCCACACAACCCTGTTCCAAAAACCTCTTGAGGTTTGCATTTCCCACCCCAACTGAGTGACTTGTACTTCAGCAAGAGGTTGCAAGTAGGAATCATTTCAACATCCTTAGTATTAGTAGTAATTTGTGAATTACTTACCTGGAGGATTTAGATCCATTCAGGTGTTTTTATTTTCATGAACAAAACACTCTGCTATTCATATGTATGAATGGCTGCTTACAAGACAAAAATCCCTTTAACCTGAGAAAAATATATACATTGGGTAAAGACCTAAGTGATTAGAAATAAGCTTGAAACGAGAACCAGAGAGGTAATGACTTGTTGGCTTGGGGTTCACATGGAATTCCACCTACTGAACCTTTAAGTATGATTAAGCCTACGACACCTGAAGGAACACTGCAGATTTGACGGAAAGCCACAGAAGCCAGGAAATTCAAAATTAGGGCATGAGGGGAGCAGGCTCCCCCTGCCTTGGCTAGGAGGAGCTTTGATGCGCTTCTCACCTGGGGAGCTGCCTGTAGCCTCCCAAAGCCCAAGGAAAGGAAGAAGGACCCGAAGCCTGAATTATAGGCACACGGATGCCAGTTTTCAGCCTCGCTCCTTTTGTGAGCAGGAGGAAGCCTGCAGATTCTCGTTAGCGCCTTAGGAACAAATTTTCCTAATTTGGAAAATCAAATGCTTGAGCTGCACAAAGAAACAGCCACCTTCCACCTCTCCTGATGAAACCTGACCTCCTGCACTGAGACACCTCAGCCCAGGGGCTGCTGCACCTTGGGGGCCCTGCTCCCCCTTTGGGGGATCTTAGGAAGGCTTGTGATTGCCGAATTTGTCATTTCCCACAGTGGCAAAGCGAAGAAAACTCAGACTGGAGCTTCTCCCTCCTACCCTCCAGGGAAGCACTCTCCTGCCTGGCAGGCATGGTGACTGCGGAATCCCTTTGGAGGCAGTGGGGTGGAATAGAGTAGGTGGCCTGGGCAGGAAGCAGTCCAGCTCAGTAAGTCTACAAAATAGGAAAAACCTGTTCCTCTTAGGACGTAGGGATCAGGACACGTCTTTTCCTTTTGAAACATCCATGAGCTATTATGTGATGGTCACAGGGTGCTTGGAAAGCCAGAATGGGTTAATATACCTGCAAGAACGAGGAAGTAGGGAGAGAGCCCCTATTTATAAAGCAACCACAATGGCCCAGACATTGTTGTTGGCTTGTGTAATTTAATTGCAACTAATTCTCACCAAAGGGCTGGGATTTAGCTCAGTCGGTAGAGCGCTGCCCTGCAGTCTCTGAGGTCCTGAGTTCAATTCCCAGCACCGCAAAAATGGGAGAAGGACCTGGCAGTCCACTCCCAAGGCAATCCCGAAATGGTCAGCCATTGAAAACCCTATGAGGGTCGCTATGAGTCAGATACCGACTTGACGGCACCTAACAACAACAACAATTCTGTGAGGTAGGTTTTCTACAGCCAAGAGGACAAAATCTGTGAGGTAAGTTTTCTACAGCCAAGAGGACAGCTCAGAGAAGTAATTTGTGCAGACACACAGCAATTATGGAACAGATCTGGGATTTGAATCCCCAAGCCTTCTTTTCTTTTCTTTTTTTCTTTCCCTTCCTTCCTCCTTCCTTCCTTCCTCCCCACCCCCTTTCTCTTTCTTTCCTTCTCTCTCTCTCTCTTTCTTTCTTTTTCTTTCTTTCTTTCTGGTTTGATTTTTGAGATAAGGTCTCGCTATATAGTCGAGGCTGCCCTCCAACTTGTGATCCTCCTGCCTCTGCCTCCCGAGTGCTGGGGGTGTGCACCATCACCCTCCGTGTTTACTTCTACCCCAGTATGCTAGAAACACTTTTGAAAAAGTGCCTTCCTCAAATGTTTTATAACGTTCTTTCTCCTCTTGCTCCTGTTCAAGCTTCCTGCAGGAGTTTTTCTAATTCCTGCCTGTAAGTCACTGAGCAAAAAACACTTTAACTGCAGAGAGAAGCAGAGTGAAGGAAGGGGAGGGACGTGGGTAACTGGGAGGAGCGCCTGCCTTTCACACGGAGCCGCCTGGGCTGACAGAGCAGCCTCATCAGGCCACGTGCTTTCCCCAATTTGAGATGCACTTCTAGAAGGGAAAGACAAGTGCCTCAGAGACAGCAATTAGGTAACTGGGCCTGGAGAAGGGACCTCACTAGAACAGGAGCCATTTCCAGATCCATGCATGACATTTCCATCTGCATTAGGACGTGAAATAGAACCTTAAAAATTATCTCATGTGATCCGCTGAATATTTCTTTCCTCCACTATAGAGAGAAACAGATCTCGTGACCAAGACTCAAGTCAGATCAAATTTGAGGAAGTTGTTAAAGGCAAATCGGAACCTGTCTTACAGAATTGTCATCAGGATTTAGTACTTATAAAGCACTTTAAACAGGGTTTGGTGCACGTTGTTGTTGTGGTTAGGTGCCATTGAGTCAGATCCAACTCATAGCGACCCTATGTACAACAGGTGAAACACTATTGTTAGGGCTTCTCTGCTGTTCATAGGGTTTTCAATGACTGATTGTGATTTGGGAGTGGGTTGCCCAGTCCGTCTCCCAAGCTTACAGCACCAGGTGTTCCCACGTGGTTTCCCATCCAAGTACTAACCAGGCCTGACCCTGCTTAGCTTCTGAGATCTGATGGGATCAGATGCCACAGTGGTATGGCTGCAGGCAAGTCTGGTGCATAGGAGGAACATATTGTACCTATTTGCTGAGTAAAATTCAGTGGGCTGCCCTGTTCTCTTTGCCGGAACATGAGTTTCAAGGATGGCTCATATTCTTGTCACACAGTAAATACTCAATAAAAGTGTTGTTGTTAGGTGCCGTCAAGTCGGTATCCAACTCATAGGGACCCTCACAGCGTTTTCAATGGCTGACTGTTTAGGGATTGCCTTGGTAGTGGATTGCCAGGCCCTTCTCCCATCAATAAAAGTGTAATGGATAAAAAACTCAGGGCAACTATAATGACCTCAGAATATGTGAAATTCTCAAATCCATTTCATTTCACATTAAATTGGTATATGTTAGAGTATTGGGAGTATAGAGGATTGCAAAATTAAGATTAGGAGTTTGTTCAACTCTTTTAAAACTGGAAATTCATCTATATGTTGTTGTTGTTCTTGTAAGGTGTCGTTGAGTCAAGTCTGATCACAGCAACCCTATGTACAATAGAACAAAACACTCCCCAACACTGTGCCATGCCCATCACTATATCAGTGCTTCTCTGCTACTCACAGGGTTTTGAATGGCTGATTGTTTGGGGATTGCTTTGGGAGTGGATTGCCATGGCCTTTTCCCATTTTTGCGGGATTGAACTCAGGGCCTCACAGAGTGCAGAACAGCACTGTACCAACTGAGCTAAACCCCAGGCCAGTTGGTGGTGGTGTTAGTGCTGGCCAATCATATCTAACTCATGGTGACCCTCATAGGGTTTTCAATGGCTGATTGTTCTGGGATTGTTTGGGGGACTGGATTGCCACATCCTTCTCCCTCTTTTGCAGTGCTGGGGATAGAACCTCAGCACTCAGAAAGTGTGAAGCAACACACTACCAATTGAACTAAACCCCTTTGAATTCATTTACATAGAATTCTAAAAAAATTAATGAGTTTAAAAGAAAAAGCCTTGCATATAAAATGTTTGAAGCTTCAGGTTTTAACTATGCAAATGTGTGCCATTCTAGATGGCTCTCTGAAATGCTCCAGTTGGTTGGTGAAGTGAATGAATATGATTTATTTTGTTTCTGGAGCGTATAGGTAAACATTTTATGATACCTAAAGGGTCAATTTGTAATCTTCAATAAAGTGCTGATTTCTCTATGTGGAGCTCCCAGCCCCCTTTACAACAGCAAGAACGAAAGAGGTGCTACAGCAAATTACTTGATTAGCCGTCTTTCAAAATTAAATTGGTTCTGATCTGGATGTTGTCAAAAAAAAAATCTAAGGCCTGGGGAAGATTATAGTGTTTATAAATCGAAAGCAGCTGCTTTCATTTGTAATGTCTTTTGTTAAAAAAAAAAATCCTGATGTAACCATCCTCCTTTTAAGTTTGAGTTCACTACAAATGTGTGAAACAGGGTAGGTATAAAAGCACAAAGAATAATTTTTACCGTGGAAATTCTGAAATGCTCTAAACTGTTGCAGTGGTGTGAGCTGTAGGCTTGAGTTTCAGTAAAAAAAAAAAAAAAAAAAGCTAAGCCACAGTTGATAATGACAGGTAGTTATGTAAGCAGATTCCCAGACGGGAAATTGGGCTTTCCCAGAAAATAGTAGTGGGCAGGATGCTAAGAAAGGCCCTGCTGTATGCGGGTTCCTATACCCATCACCTACTCCCAGTTCTCAGTCTCTGCTTGCTTCCCAGTGGCTCCTCTCAGGAAGCCACAATGTAACAATTTTGTAGTGAGAACACTGCTTTGCTTCTAAGCGTTTTCTGTTTCTGGTTCATTCCCAAGAACTTTGTAAGCACATTACCTGAACCCTGGGCTACCTGCAGCAACAACTGCAAATCTCAGAGGCCTCCCATTCCTGGGTTGTGACTCTGGACTTCCAAATATCTGGTACTTTCCATGCCAGCTACTAAGCAAAGAATATTTTCACTCCAAAGGACTGCTTTGCATTAGGTTCTGGGGCAGCAGAAGGCTTCGGTGTGATGAGGACTGGAGTTTGAATCCTGCTGTTCCCCTTTAATAGTTTTGCTATGCTGTGTAAATTAATCAGCCTCCAAGTCTCGGTTTATGAAATGTGACTAGGAAATGCTGACCTGGAAGACTTCTTGTAAGGATTCTGTGTCTTTTATTTGTTGTTGTTGTTGTTGTTGAGTCAGGGTCCAACTCATAGCGACCCTTATAGGGTTTTCAGTGGCTGATTGTTTTGGGCTTGTTTCAGGAATGGATTGCCATGTCCTTCTCCCATTTTTGCAGTGCTGGGGATCTAACCCAGGTCCTCAGAGAGTACGGAGCAGTACTCTACAAACTGAGCCAAACGCCAGCCTGTCTTTTATTTAGGGGGATGCTTCAATCACTGGTTGCTGATATTGATTATAGAACTTTAAAAAGGATATAAAGGGGCAAAATTGCATTAAAAGTCACCAGCTGGGTGTCCCTGAGCACATAACTAAAACTCTCTGAGCCATGATTTTCTCATCTGTAACAAGGGGATAACCGTACTCATTACAGACATAATTTTATACATATATAAAATTTTATGAGACTTGGGTTTAGCTCAGTTGGTAGAGCCCTGCTCTGCACCCTCTGACGACCTGTGTTCGATCCCCAGCACTGCAAAAACGGGAGAAGGACATGGCAATCCACTCCCAAAGCAATCCTGAAATACAGTCAGCCATTGAAAACCCTATGAGGGTCGCTATGAGTTGGAGTCGACTCAAAGGCACCTAATAACAATAACATTATCTATATCTATCTATCTATATACATATATATGTGTACATATATATATATATATATATATATATATATATATTTATATAGGTGCCTGCAGCTGTATCACTGCATCCAATCGGTGCCTGCATCCGATCCCATCAGATCTCGGTAGCTAAGCAGGGTCAGGCCTGGTTAGTACTTGGATGGGAGAACGCCAGGGAACACCAGGTGCTGTAGGCTTGGGAGATAGACCTGGCGACCCTTTCCCAAAAATCAATCTGCCATTGAAAACCCTATGAACAGCAGAGAAGCAATAGTGTTTCACCTGTTGTATGCAGGATTGCTATGAGTCGGATACTGACTCCACTGCACTTAACAACAACATATATAGGTAGATAGATAGATATAGGTATAGATATATAGATGTAGATATATACTTTTTTATGGTATTAGTGTGAATGAATGAGCGCATGCGTGATTAAATGCACAGCAGCTCCGTCCCTCTGGGTCCCTGGCCCACAGTGCTGGGCCCTCCCGTGGCTGCCAGGGACTGATCCACCCTCTGCTGCACGCCTGGCCTATGAGTGGATTCCCTCTACCTCTTGGCATCGCCTCGGGCCACTTCCCTGTGCAGCCTCTCCCTTCCCCCGCCAGCATGTGCTCAGGGAATGCCAGCTAATTTAACCAAAGCCAAACATAATTAAGAGAGTAAATCTGCCGCCCCTGGCGCTGCTGGAGCCCAGAGAAAACCGTCCGGTGCGTTCCAAACTGAAATCCGCGCTGGCGGCTTCCGGGCCCCTCCTGGGATTGTCGTCAAGGTGCTGCCCCGGGGGGCGCCCCCTTCCCCCCAGCCCGGGTGAGAAGGGGTTCATTGAACAGCAGCACCCACTTGCAGCTGGGCTGGGAGGCAGGGCGAGCACTCATCCTATACACCTGCCCTTTCCTTGGGGTTTAGCTTGAGTGGGATCTGACCCAGGGAACTTCTGCATCCCAAGCTGTCCTTTTCTTTTTCCATGGGTTTTACTCATTCATTCATGGTCGGTCTGTGATTTCATCTACCGATGCTTCTCTTCCTGCCACCGAGCCCGCACTGTGCTGGGTGGGAGAATCAGGCTGGGCAGAGGCCTCTGCCTGGGCCCTCACTCCGGACGGGGTGGCTCAGGACCTGGCTTGTTGAAGGTTGGTCCGGACCTCAGGAGCCTTTGGGTTTCTCTTGGTTTCTCCTGAGGCGCCTGGATAGACCCCGCCCCCTCGACCTCTCAGAGACAGGAAAGTTCAGGACTTGAAGTAGCACAGCAAGCATATGCTGTGGGCGTTGATTTTTACCTTTACTGTGGTTGCTTGAAGTAGGGGAGCCTGACACAGAGCACCCCCTTCCCGTCACCACACGGGGAGTCCCCCCTCAGCCGTCCGTCTGCCTCCTGCCCCAGCAGTGAGCAAAGCGTCTCTTCCTGCAGTGAGACTCCAGGTTCTGGTGAGTAGAACGGTACCGAGTTCCTTTGCATTTCTTGTCCAGACAAAAAGCAGTGGAGGAAGCGCTTGGGGCTTTCGTCAAGCTGGATGTCACACAGTTTGTGTGGGTCTTGATGCCTAACTTCTACCCCAATAGCCGCACTTTAGCACTCAGCAGGGCATGCCCATGGGCCCAGAGCAGAGGGCCCCACTTCCTGCTGGAAAGAAGGGGGTGCTCAGGGACAGGCGCCTCCAGCTTGCCTGCCTGTATGCCTGAGGAGCGGAAAGCCAGTCTGAATTTGGGTCCTGCCATTCCCCTTTCTAATAACAGTATTTACAATGTCCTGGGTGCCTGTACCCGCCATGTGCTTTATTAAGCTTCTTATCTGTGGAAGCATACTGAATCCTTACAGCAGTCTTACAAAGTAGTAAAAGTGTCCCTGCTTCTCAGTGACAAATTCAGTAGGAAATGGATCCGCAGGACCTTCTGAGTGACAGAGCTTGGGTTTGAGCAAGGATTGGCCCCTCTTTTGTCACCAAAGCACACTAGCAAGTTCTGTCACTCCCTCTTTTTATTACCGATTTATTACTGTGTGTTTTCTCTCTTTAGGCTGTGTGCTTTGTGAGGCAGAGCTGTGTCTTCAGAGTCTCTCATATGTCTGGGCTTAGGATGTTGTTAGGTGCCGTGGAGTCAGTGTCCGACTCATAGTGACCCTACGTACAATAGGCAAAACACTGTGGTCAGTGCTTCTCTGCTGTTCATAGGGTTTTCAATGGCAGATTGATTTTTGGGAGTGGGTTGCCAGGTCCTTCTCCGAAGGCTACAGCACCTGCTATTCCCAGGTGCTCTCCCATCCAAGTACTAATCAGGCCTGACCCTTCCTAGCTTCTAAGATCCAATGGGATTGGATACCACAGTGGTACGGCTGCAGGCTGACATGTGTACGTGCTCAATACATGGTTATTGACTAGAAGGGAACATGTGAGTCAGTGCCCCTTCAGGGCTTGGTATTCCTTCCTTCCCTATCAGCCATTAAAAACTCAAAACAGCCTAGGGCTAGGAACGTGGCTCAGTGGTGGAGCACTTGCCTAGCATGGTGATGGCCTGGATTTGATCCCCAGCACTGCAAAAATAAAGCAAAAACAGAACAGAACTAAATTTATTTCGGAGGGTAGCTTTGCATTTCCATTTTGTGACTTACTTTAAGTATCAATAAGGGGTCACCTCCTTTCTAGGCCTTATAACCTCAGGGGAGAAGGAGACCCAGCCTGCTTGTGACACAAGCCAGAGGAGGGAAGCAGAGGCACGGAGCCTCACTCTGCTGTGGTGGGCAGTGTGCACCTATCTGGGAGCAAAGTGTGCAAGGCTTGGGTGGGGTGGAGAGGCAGATGCCTCTGGTTCATAAGGCATGTGCATTTCCCCAAAACAAGAAGGCTCAGGCATTCGAGACGTTCCCAGTTCTAAGTCTTATGTCAAGTAGCGCTGATGTCAGAGAAATCGGAAGAACAATAAAGTTTCCTTAGCAGCCTGATCCCCTCCTTTCTTCACCCTTAATGCCAGTCACTTGCCTCCTGAAGGACCCAAGTGTTGCCATGTTGGAATGAGTGATGTCCTGCGCACATCCACCCAGCCAGGGAGACTAAACGTTCTGTCAGCGTGAGATGGGTTTGCACATCCAGGCTCCAGTGTCTCAGCACACCAGAGACTCATGGTGAGCAAATATTTAGTATGGATCCATGGTCAAGTGCTGGACAGAGTTCTGGATGCAGTGAGCATGGCAGATAAATAGCAAGTTCTTCCTCCGGAGTTCACATTCTACTTAGGGTGAGTGGATGGCAAAAAAAAGCCCCAAACATACAGAAGAGAGCAGATGTGCAGACCTTTGCGGCTGGTAATGATGCCGACTACAGCATTTGCCAGTGCTGCTAATGAGTCTCCCTGGAAACTTGAGTGGTTGACAGGAGGATTATGAATCTGGAAAAGTCCTGTTGGGAAATAGACTGTCTTAGGAGCGGCAGAGCCCGTGGATCGTGATGGATGTAGGATACTGTCCATTTCATTCGGGCTGAGAAGAAATTCAATTAAAAAAAAAAACATATATGTTTAAGCTTTCTTCTTAAAGTATTTGCTCCAAATATCGGAGCTCCCTTTTAGTGGTTGTTAATATCAGGAAATGAATATCTGATTATATTTTTCTAAGGCAAATCCCTTAGCAGCAGGTGGGATTCTCATCATATCTTTTGCATAATTCATTTTGGGGAAAGGCCCTTGAGTTTTGCTTAGAAAACTTGAGGGGAAAAATGAAGCTGGCTTGAGGGTCATAGGAGTTTTTTAGCCTTTCCGGATAAGCAAAAATACCTAATGTGATTCCAGGAACAGACCCTGCAATGTGGATTTCTCGAGAGAGGTTGGAGAAGCTAAGTGTTCTCGATAGGAAGCTTTAGGTAATTCTCTGATCTGCTGGGGCTACCCAGGGAGGGGAGGGGCCAGCTCCCCACCCAGGGTGAGCCTGCAGAGGACTGTCCACACTGCTTTGTTTATTCATGGTGCAATTCTCAGAAACCACATCCCATGCTTGGCTAGAGCTTATTATCACAAGAACATCACAGAATATTGTTTCCTCTGCTTTTACCTGATGCGCTGGCTGCCCTGCCATTGAAGCCACAGTAGGTGGTTCTTCCTATTGCATTTTGGCCTGTCTGCAGAGCTGGAATCGGTCCCTGCGTCTTCGGGGGTGAGGACGGAGACATTATAGGGATGCGTCCATCCTTATGCCAAAGCCTGCAGAGCACAACAAATTGCCCCAGAGAGTGGCTTCTGTCCTGGTCCTCTTCTTCTCTGGCCAGGCTACGGTAGATCTGGGACTGGGATAGGCTGCCTTTGGCTAGTGCTGGCTTTCGTCCCTGTTCTTTCCGAGGGGGGAGAGGTTCCTTGCTCTGGGGAGGGTTAGGGTCCTGGATGGAGTGTACACATTATCCCCTGTGGACTTTATCTTATCTTTAGTTCAACAATGCACAGGACTTTTCTGGGCTTTAAAAAATATTGTTTTTCCCAAAATTGGGATTATTAAATATACATATTGTTGTTGTTATTAGGTGCCATTGAGTCAGTGTCCGACTCATAGCGACCCTATGTACAACAGGCAAAACACTATTGTCAGCTTCTCTGCTATTTATAGGGTTTTCAATGGCGGACTGATTTTTGGGAGTGGGTTGCCAGGTCCATCTCCCAAGCCTACAGCACCTGGTGTTCCCAGGCGGTCTCCCATCCAGGTACTGACCAGGCCCGACCCTGCTTAGCTTCTGAGATCTGACAGAATCGGATGCCACAGGGCTACGGCTGCAGGCAAATATACATATAGCTGTTTATATATAACTCAGTACTGTGTCATTTGTTCACCATTATAAACATGTTTCCATCCTGTTATTAACAATTAACACCTAACTCTTTTCTTCATTATAAAACAACACCCAACATCAAAGGAGATGCTGCAGAAGAATGGAAAGCATTGGAGGATGTCAGAGCAGAGGAGTGTAGACCGTCTACACCCAGGGAGCTGGCGCTTTGCTGTGCTACTAAACAGATGCATTCTGTCGCCATGTTTATTTGGGGGTGCGAATCAGAGCAGAGGCACACAGGGTATGTGACAGAGTGGGATAGATTGATGGGGAGAAGAGGTAATGAGTGAGGTCGGCATGCAGTGAAGTCAGCTCGGGCGTGCTGAGGGACTTGACCTTCCTTCTCTGGGTTGCCCATGGAGAGGATGAGCGGAAGTGAACTGAAAGATGCACAGCACTATTGCCTCCCTCATCTTTGGCGACCTCTGCCTCGGAAGCTCTTTCCAGGACCTGAGCCACTCCTCCCCATGAACAGGAAGAAGGAAAAGATCTGAGGTTGGTCACAGAGCTCACTGTACTTTGGACCAGCCTCTGGGACCCGGGAAAGAGATGGCGTTTCCTATCAGTTTCCAAAGAAGTATATAGGAGCCTGGGATGCTGGGTTCCAGACTTCATGGTGCTCCTTTAGACATCATCTCATCTCCTGCACAACCTCATATTTTTTCATGTCCAAAATTTGACATCCAGCAAGCAGAACAAACTAGACAGACAGAGATATAACAACGGTCATAAGAGTGTTGTTTGTAGCATAAGCTCTGCGTGACCTTGAGCCTTGGAGCAGCTAACCATAGGCTAGTTGCTTATCTTTCAGACTCTCAGTTTCTTCATCTGTAAAATGGGACAATGAATGTTTGCCTCATCATGTTGATTGGGCTCAATAGGTCGAAGCATGTAAGGTACTTAGCATTGGTTCTTGGCATCTGTGGAAATGTTTGGGTAACAGTTACTGGTATTACTATCGTTATCATCAGTGTGGCATTGTTGTTGTTGTTGTTCGGTGCCGTCGAGTCGGTATCCAACTCATAGCGACCCTCATAGGGTTTTCAATGGCTGACTGTTTCGGGCATTAGTGGTGTTAATCAAATCTACCATCAAGTGAGGGGCTGGGATTTAGCTCAGTGGGTAGAGCGCTGCGCTGCAGTCTCTGAGGACCCGAGTTCAATTCCCAGCACCGCAAAAATGGGAGAAGGACTTGGCAATGCACTCCCACGGCAATCCCGAAGCACTCAGCCATTGAAAACCCTATGAGGGTTGCTATGAGTCAGATACCGACTCGACGGCACCTAACAACAACAACAACCATCAAGTGGCTCTTACTAAAAAGCAGATCTTAAATTATCACGGCCATCAGCATTTGATCAATAACCAGGGCTTTGGGATATCTCACTGCCTGCTAGTAATCCACCTCATTGAACATTCTAGAACACAAGAGGCTTGGAGACAGGGGTGTCTAACACATAATTTGTTTCTGCACCGTTGTTGTGGGGTGTAGGGTGATGCTGAAGAGGGGTTTTACTCCTGTTCCCACCTGCCTCTCGGACAAAGCATTAATTTCACCTATGGATTTCTTTCATCCCTAGGTGGAGAAACATAGGCTCCATTGCACATGGCCATGTTTCAAGTAGAATTACAATGTGGGCTGGTCAACAGTTCTCCTTCCCAGCGCTGCCTTTGAGCATATCTGTACCTTCTCTTCTTCCACGTGGTCACCTGTATGAGTCATAAAATAGTTTTCCAATGGAAAGATCACCTGTCAGCCCAGGCACCAATGCTCCACCTTTCCAGTAAGCTGGTCCTCTCAGATGAGTGTGTGAGGCGTCTGACTTATAGCCATATTCCTATACTGCCTCTCTCGTTTTCTGCCTGCATCAGAAGGGATAGGAGCGATGGACACGTGACCTGGGGAAGAGTGAAATATACTAATAAGTCATACTGTCAGATCCACACTATGCTCTTTACAGGTATTAAGTCATTGGGATGTTGGGTGCTGGGGAAAGTGTGGGAGGGCTTAAGTCCCTGAGGAAGTGTTTTCACATCTCTATAATTCGCAAAAGACCTCTTTAAAATATTGAAAAGCAAAGATGTAACATTGAAGATGAGGGTGTGCCTGACTCATGCCATGGTATTTTCAGTCCCATCTTATGCTTGTGAAAACTGGACATTGAATAAGGGAGACAAGAGAAGAATTGATGCTTTTGAATTATGGCACTGGAGACAAATATTGAACATACCATGAACTACCAAAAGAACCAACAGATCTGTCCTAGAAAAACTGCAACCAGAGTGCTCCTTGGAAGCAAGGATGGCCAGACTGCATCTTTCCTATTTTGGACATGTTGTCAGGAGGGGCCGATCCTTGGAGAAGGACATCATGCTTGCGAGGGTGGCAGGTCAATAAAATAAAGGAAGACCCTCAACTAGGTGGATTGGCACAATGACTGCAACAATGGGCTTGAACATCAAAAAGATCCTGTGCCTAGCGTAGTATCAGGGAGTGTTTCATTCTGTTCTACAGAGTCGCTATGGGTCGGACCCTACTCGATGGCACCTAACAACAAATAACAACCATACTTGTTTACGAGGTAGCCACAAGGCAATTCAGGTCACAGAGGGACCAGGCTCCCTTCCTGTCTGGGGGGGTCTACCACTTGTCTCCACTATATAGGACAGGAGAGAGCTCACAAGTCCACTGGACAAGTAAGAGATGCAGAACCCCTTTATGACCCTCTGGCTCACAGAGACAATGTACAAATGCATGGCCCCGGAAAACTCATTGTGAGTGACTTTAGACTCTGAGGCTGTCTTAGAATGCATGAACGGATCCAGGAAGGCACAGATAGTAGAAAGACTTCTGCAGCCAGCAAGGCTTAGAGCTGAGTCCCGGATGTGCCTTAGTTGCTCTTGGCTGCAGTTTTCTCATCTGTAAGATGAGTCTATGAATGCTTTCTCTCAGAATGATGATAGAGAGTAGATATGAAGTGTGCAGTGTGCAAGGCAGCCCAGCAGCCAGTAACTGGTCAATAAACTGCATTTGTTCTCATTTATTTCTTGTGTGCACAGAGGGATCATTTCCCATGAGATAGGTAGTTGTATTATTAATTTTTTTTTCAGTACTGGGGGTTGAACCCAGGGCCTCGCGATTGCGTGCTCTGCAAGTGCTGGACCACTGAGCTGCACCCCCAGCCCATTTTTTTACTTTTTGAGACAGGGTCTCACCAAATTACACAGACTCCCTCTGATCTCGAACTTGGAATCCTACTACCTCTGCTCCTGAGTCGCTGAGATTACAGGCATGCACCACTGAGCCTAGCTAGTTATATTATTACTTCCACCTTGAAGGTGATTAAGTTAAAATACAGAGGTTAAGTAATTTACCAGAGTCATTCACCAAATTTGTGGCAAACCTGGGATCCCAACTCAGGGATGCGATGCTGAAGGCCATTCTCTCAATCATTCAGCTGCTGTACCTTCTGCAACGGAATGGCAAGTTCAAAGGTGCTAAGGCAGCCTATACTTGGTATGTCCAAGGTGTTGCAAGGTATGACTAGAGGAGGGTGAATGTGGGAGGATAAGGAGGACAGAGATGTAGTGCTGAGCAGGAAGACTGTGGCTGGACTTACAGACTAAAGACTGATTTTTATGCTACATTTGTTGGGAAGGTATTGGGAAGTTTTGAGTGGAAAATGGATAAGATCTACATTTTGAACCTCTGTCCTTTCTTCTTCCTCATAATAACTGGCATTTATCAAAAGTCTGCTCTATGCGTTATTATACTAAGCTCCTCACATGCAGTTGCTTATTTAATTGTTAAACCAAATTTGCAAGGTGAGAATTACCAACCCCAACTTACAGATGAGGAAACTGAGGCTCGGAAATTGGTCAAAGGTCCCAGAGCTTAGAAAGGAGGCACTCAAATGTTCATCTTGGTCTCTTTGATC